>JAMJFZ010002668.1:0-120424 GCA_026225945.1 Cricetomys ansorgei | reverse complement strand
TATATTACATTCTCTATATTACGGGACACATTAGTGATGCTATAAGTGATGAGCTATTGGGTTATGTGAAGGAAAAACACCTCAAGTGTACCATGCATTTAAAGATCATCTGTCAAAAGAATGTATCTCCCCAATACATGTACATTTTGGCAAAATAATGTCTTCTGGTTTCACATTCTTCTTCCCAGAAGATCTTAGGAAGGAAAGTACCCCATCCCCTGTCATCACTTCAAAGCTGACCAATATACTCTTCCTTAAGCTCAACTGAATTCCCTGGCATCATCATCAAGTTCATTCCTTTAGTTCTTCCTTCTTAATAACATTCATTAAAATGTACTTCCCTAAAGACTTTTAGTCTTTGAAAATTGACCACATTACACAAATTTCCTTAAATGAAAAGAATTTGAATCGTAAGTTTAGGAAAAACATGATCAAAGGGAAAGATTCCTGACTATTGAAAGGTAAACTCAATTTTAGCACACAAATGTCTTGACTTACACAAAACCTTAGAACTGCAGGTTTGAGCAGCTTATTATATAGTTATTGCTGCCTCTTCAATAACTCATTTTGATATTTTGTAATTTGCCAAAGTGTGCAATTGTGATCCCACAGGCTCTTAACTACTTTGTAATGAGTGTGTATGAACAGATGGAAAATGTTTTCAATTTTAGAGAAAACCACTAATGGCTGTCACCAGCTATTAGGAAGGCTCAGGGGGCTCCATTTTCCAAGGAAGGGTGTTGTCATGAAACTCTTCATTTTTTAATGAAATGTTTGCTCATTTATACCTAGATTGTAATTTAAGGCTTCACAAGTCTAAACATATCCGTACTATAGTTGGAAATTATTCAGTGCTAAATAGCCTGGAAATCTAATCTCTGAAATCTCACCTGAAAATGGTAGTGTCAATCTGGGTCATTTTATTAGAACAATGTGAACTGCTATGAAAACAGTTTCAACAAAGACACAGATATATTTATTTAAATAAAAATGTTAAATGAATTTTTAAGCTTTGGTGATGCTTCCTACATTGAAGGAAAAAAGAAATGTGCTTTCTCTCAATCTGTATTCCAAGCAAATAAATATTTGCAAAGAAAACAAATCATAATAATGATCCTAGAAGAGACTCTCTGCAAAGCATCCTGTATCCCATGTTTAAATATCATTCCTAATTCTCCAAATTGTAGAGCCACTATTCTGCGCACGCACACACACACACACACACACACACACACACACACACACACACACACACATCAATATTTACAATCTTTGTCAAATATACTGTGAGACAAATAAGTATATTTCTAGTTTAATTAATTTAATTTAGGTCACTGTTACCTTCTGTTTTACCTAAAAAAAAAAAAAAAAAAAAAAAAAAAAAAACTCAGGAGAAATGGTGTGTGTGTGTGTGTGTGTGTGTGTGTGTGTGTGTTATTGAAAAGCAAATACTTTCCATTTTATTTTATTTATTTTCCTTCTTTCATACAACCCATCCAGAACCCCCCCTTTCCCCTTCCACTCCTTCTAGCTCCTTCCATCTCCTCTCTCAGATAAGAACAGTTACTTTTCAAACAGGGCATGGCATAACAAGATGGAACAAGGCCAGAAAATACTCCCTACATCTATGGTGGACTAGGCAGCCCAATAGGAGCAAAAGGGTCCCAAAGGTCAGGGTCAGAGATTCCCCCACTCCAGCCTGTAGGAGTTTTGCAATAATACCAAGGGAAACAGCCATATGATATATAATTGAGAGGTTCCCCGACTGTTGCTTCAGTTTCTGCAAGCCCATAAGTGTGCTGGTCAGTTGACACAATGGAGCTTGTTCTCCTGGTGTCCTTGAGTCCTTTGGTCCCTGTAATCTCTCCTCCCCATCTTCCACATTGTTCTCAAGCTCTGTGTGATGTTTGGCCTGAACTTCTGCATATGCTCCCATCAGCTACTCAAATGGTCTCTCTGATGAGGACTGGGCTAGGCACCAATCTTATGAGCAGGGATGACATCATTAGAAATCATCAATGTGTTATCCAATCTCTAGTTCATGGCCTGCCATAGAGGTTCAGTTTCCCTCCATAAGTACGGGGTTCTGCCCTTCCATTGTCCAAGACAATTATGCAGAAAAGATAGGCCCACAGGTCAAAGGTTTTGTGGCTGGGATGATGTCCTAGTCCCAACACTGGAAGCCTTGCCTGGTCACAGGAATTGGCCTGTTCAGGCTTCCTGTCCCCAACTACTAGAGGTCCTTGATAAAG
Organism: Cricetomys ansorgei; assembly: GCA_026225945.1. NCBI lineage: Eukaryota > Metazoa > Chordata > Mammalia > Rodentia > Nesomyidae > Cricetomys > Cricetomys ansorgei. The sequence continues at coordinate 118,172 of JAMJFZ010002668.1, read as the reverse complement.
GATCCCCTAGTTGATCCCAGTGAGATTCCACCACACTAGGTTACCCAATCACCTCATAATTTTCCCCCCAGATCTAGTCATCTCTCATATTTTTCTCCCTCTCCTCCTATCCCCTTCCTGGTCCTCTCCACTCCCATTCCCAGTCTCCCCCAGCCAACCTGCACTATCTGTTAAATCTCTGGGTTCCCAGTGGGGTGCTCCTTGTTACATAGATTCTCTGAGTTTCTGGATATTAGCATCTGGATATTAGCACCTTTCTCCTCTGATTAACAGTTAATAGCCACATAAAAGTGGTCACATATCATGTGCATCTTTCTGGGATTGTGTTACCTCACTCTGGATGACTTTTTCTAGTTCCATCCATTTGCCTGCATTTTTTTTAAATAGCTGAGTGATACTCCATTGTGTAAGTATGTTATAATTTCTTTACCCATTCTTCAGTTGAGGGGATACATTGATTTCAAATATCCTTATTTGAAGATGATATGATAGTCTATATAAGGAAAAAAATCTCAACCAGGGAATTCCTACAAGTGATAAACAACTTCAATTAAGTGAATGGCTACAAGATCAACTAAAAAAAAAAATCAGTAGCCTGCCTATATACAAAAAAAACAAATTTATGGAGAAAGAAATCTGGGAAACAACACCATTCACAATAGCCACAAATAACATAAGATACCTTATGTTATTGGAGACTCTAACCAAGCAAGTGAAAGAATTCTATGACAAAAATTTTAAGACGTGGAAGAGGGAAACTGACAGAAGATCTCAGAAGATGAAAACATCTCTCATGCTCCTCGATTGGTAGAATAAACATAGTAAAATGGCCATTTTACCTAAAAGCAATCTATAGATTCAATGCAATCCCTATCAAAATACCAATACAATTTGCTACAAACCTTGAAAGGACAATACTCGACTTCATGTGGAAAAGCAAAAGCCCAGGATAGATAAAACAGTCTAAAAAATAAAAGAACTACTGGAGGTATCAGAATTCTTGATCTTAAGCTGTACTACAGTGCCATAGTAATAAAAACTGCATGGTATTGGCATGACAACAGACATGTGGATCAATGGAACTGAATCAAAGAACCCGACAAAAATTGAAACACTTATGGACACTTGATCTTTGATAAAGAAGCCAGAAACCTACAATGGAAAAAAGAAAGCATCTTTAACAAATGGTGCTGGTCTAATTGGATGCCTAGATGTAGAAAAATGTAAACAGATCTATATCTATCACTGTGCACAAAACTCAAGACCAAATGGATCAATGACCTCAACAAAAAAACAGATACACTGAACCCAATAGAAGAGAAGGTGGGGAATAGCCTTGAACTCATTGGCACAGGAGACAACTTTCTGAACAGAAGACCAATAGTTCAGTCACTAAGATCGATTATTAATAGATAGGACCTCATAAAACTTAAAAGCTTCTCTAAGGCAAAAGACACTGTCAATAAGATAAAATAGCAGCCTACAGAATGGGAAAATATCTTCACCAACTCCATTTCCAATAGAGTGCTAATATCCAAAATATATAAGGAACTTCAGAAAGTAGACATCAACAAAACAAATGATCCTACTAAAAATGGGGTGTAGATGTAAACAGAGAATTCTCAAAAGAGAAATATCAAATGGCCAAGAAACACTTAAAAACCGTTCAACAACCTTAGCCATCTGGGAAATTCAAATCCAGACTACAATGAGATTCCATCTTACATCTGTCAGAATGGCTAAGATCGATAACACAAAGGGTAGCTTCTGCTTGTGAGAATGTGGAGCAAGGAGAACACTCCTACATTGCTGATAGGATTGCAAGCTTGTACAGCCACTGTGGAAATCAGTATGGTGATTCCATAAGTAATTGCAAAAAGACTTACCTGAAGGCCAAGCTATACCACTCCTGGGCATCTACCCAAAGGATGCTCCATTCTACCAGAAGTGAAACTTGCTCATCTATGTTGAAAGCAGCTTTATTCATAATAGCCAGGAATTGGAAACAACCTAGATGTCCTCCAAAAATGAAGAATGGATAAAGAAATTGGGACGCATCTACTCACTGAAGTACTACTCAGCTATATTAGAAAAAAAAAAATGACTACTTGAACTTTGCAAGCAAATGGATGGAACTAGGAAAAATTCATTCTGAGTGAGGTGGCCCAGTTCCAGCAAGAGAAGCACGATCCGTGCCTATCCCAATCTTCATTAGAGAGGCTTCTTCCTGCAGCTGATGGGAGCAGATGCAAAAGCCTAAGGCTAAATAAAGTATAGAGCTCGTGGAGTGCCACGGAAGAAGAGGAGGAGAGATTGTTGGGACCAGAGAGGTGGAGTACATCAGGAGAACAAACTCCATGGTGTCAACTGACCAGCACTCATAGAGGTTCACAGAGCCTGAAACCGCAGACATGGAACCTGCTGTGTCCCTCAGCTATGTCCTCAACGTTGCCTGGCTTGGTGCTATTGCAGAACTCATACAGGCTGGAGTGTGTGTGTGTAGTGTCTCGCAGCCATTTGTCTGCACTTGTGACCCTTCTCACTCTATTGTATTGCCTAGTCCACCCTTGAAGTAGGGAATACTGCCTGGCCCCATTTCATCTTGTTGCAGCATGTGTGAGCAATAACCCTGGGAAGACTGCTCTTTATTGGGGAGCGGCAGGGTAGAAAGATAGGGAGTTAGATCTTGGGGAGAGAAGAGACTTGGGCAGTGAACTGAGAGAAATAGAGTGTAGGGAGACAGGGTTTTGGGATGAACTATATGAGAGAAAAAAAATTCTAAGTTTCACTTTTAAAAAATTTAAAAAAATTTGACTTTCTACTTTCCAATTTCTATCCACTTAATTGCCTTCAGTTGTCTTATTGCTCTAGCTAGAACTTCAAATACTATACTAAATAGGTGTGGAAAGAGTAGTCAACCTTGTATTGTTCCTGATTTTAGTGGAATTGCTTTGAGCTTCTCTATTTTTAATTTGATGTTGGCTATGGGCTTCCCGTATATTGCCTTTATTATGTTTTGGGACGTCTCTTGTATCTCTATTATCTTCAATCAGTTTATCATGCACGGCTGTTTGATTTTGTCAAAAACCTTCTTGGCATATAGTGAGAAGATCATGGTTTTTTCTTTTCCTTTCAATTTGTTTATGTGAGATTCTACTGACTGATTTTCATATGTTGAACCATCCTTGCATCTCTGAGATGAAGCCTATTTGATCATAGTGGATGATCTTTTTGATGTGGTCTTGGATTCACTTTGTGAGTATTTTATTGAGTATTTTTGCATATATGTTCATGAGGGAAATTGGTCTTAATTGCTCTTTCTTTGTTGAATCCTTGGTTTGGTTATTAGCATGAATGTAGCCTTATAGAATGAGTTTGGCAGGGGTCTTTCTGCTTCTATATTGTAGAATAATTTTAGGAGTATTGATGTTAACTCTTCTGGGAAGGTCTGATAGAATTCTGAACTAAAACATTCTGACCGAGGGTTTTGGTTTTTTTTGTTTTTTAAATGGGGAAACTTTTAATGACCTCTTCCATTTCCTCATGGTTTATAGATCTGTTTAAATTGTTTATCTGGTTTGATTAAACTTTTCTAGGAGGAATTTATTAAAAAAAATGTCCATTTTCTTTATATTTTCCAAATTTTTGGAGTATAAGCTTTTAAAGTATGACCTAATGATTCTTTGAATTTCTTTGATATTTGTACTTATATTTCTCTTCTATTTTCTGATTGTGTTGATTTGAATATTCTCTTTCTGTCTTTTTATTAGTTTGGATAGGTCTTTGTCTATCTTGTTGATTTTCTCAAAGAACCAATTCTTTGTTCATTGATTGTTCTCTTTGTTGCTCTTTTATTGATTTCACCCCTCTGCTTGGTTGTTTCTTGCTATCTACTCCTTTGAGTGGGCTTGCTTCTTTTTGTTTTAGGGCTTTCACCTGTGCTGTTAATTTGCTAGCATGTGATCTCTCCACTCTTTTTTTTGGTAGGCATTTTCTGCTATGAATTTTCCTCTTAGCACCACTTGCGTTGTGTTCCACAGGTTTAGGTATGCTGTGGATTCATTTTCATTGAATTCTAGAAAGTTTTTAACTTATTTCTTTATTTCTGTCTTGAACCAATCGTCATTTAGTGTTGTTCGGTTTCCAAGAATTTGTAGGCCTTCTGTTGTTGCTGTTGTTGTTGAAATCCAGCTTTAATTCATGGTGGTCTGAAAGGATACAGGACATTATTTCCATTTTCTTGTATCTACTGAGTCTAGCTTTGTGGCCACGTATGTGGTCAGTTTTGGAGAAGTTTCTGTGAGGTGTTGAGAAAAGAGTATATTCTTTTGTGTGGAGGTGAAATGTTCTGTATATATCTGTTATAGCATCTGTTAGCTCCAGTATTTCTCTGTTCAGTTTTTTTTTTTTTCTGGATGATACATCCATTGTTGAGAGTAGGGTACTGAAATATCCCACTATCAATATGTGCAAGTCAATGTGTACTTTAAGCTTTAGAAATGTTTCTTTTATAAATTTGGGAGCCCTGTGTCAGGGGCATAGATGTTAACAATTGAAATGTCATATTATAACCATCATGCTTTGAAACATAGTAGCAGGCTGGAAGGCATGGTATTAATGCAGTAGCTGAGGGCTTCCATCAATAAGCCCAAGGCAGAAAAAGAGACATAATTGGGGATATTTGGTGATTTTTGAAACATCTCTCTACCCTTAAATTTGAAAATTTTACATTTTAAATTATCATATTGATTCATTTTTTTAAATATCATACATGCTTATAAAAAATATTTGGTGATATTCACCTACCATTCCCCTCTAGCTCTCCCTAGGTAATCTCCATCTGCTCTCCTTCCCAATTTTAGCTCCTCTCATGCTTTGGTTTAATTATTTTGTTTAGTTTTGTTTTGTGTTTTTCTTTTAATTGAAAGTTTACAGATAATAAATTTTGATAACATTATTTCTTCTTCCCAGTGCCTCACAGTTCATTTCCATCTCTCCACCTACCCAACTTCATGTACTTGCTTTCATTTTCTCTTACTATCTCAAATAAATAAACCAAAACAATAACAACAACAAAAATGAAAATCCAAACAAACTTAAAAAGAAAACAAAACTAATAAGACAAAATTACAAGGCACTTTGTTTTGGATGCTGCACTAGCGGACAAGATGTGCACACTGGTACCATAGTGCATGCCTGCTGTGGAATTAGCTAGAGTGTCTGATTTGATCTTTGCTCCAGAGGAGGCAATTCATGTCATTTATGTAATGTAATTAACCTGTTGAAAACCCTGTGCTATTGATTCTTTATCATTGTTTTATTTTTACTTGAATTATTACTTTGAGAAAAGTATTCATGGTTTTCCAAGGAGGACTTTGAGTTCTTACTGGAACTTTTCTTATAGGACAGATCCTTAATAAATGAATGTAGGTTCATTGCATCTTTCTCTCTTGTTATATTGGAGGATTTAAGAGACCTTATAAAAAAGTACAAAAAAAAATCTTCAAATTAATCAATGCTAGTCAATTGTTATGTATAGAACAGACACTGTAGCTCTTTGTTTTGTTTTGTTTGTTTTGCTAAAAGGACTTGTGGATTTTTCTTACATTATTAGCTTCATGATTTATCATTCTACCTAAACTTGATACAGCATGATTTCTCTCTTCCTTTGTACTAGTTACTAACCATTTCACATTCATGCCTGCCTTCACACACCATGCTCAAATACAAAGCCAATCCATCGTTTCATTTTATTCATATTTATTATCATGGCTATTATTATGGATATATTAAATGTTTTTTTCTACAACTTCCCACTAAAATAATATATAAGCATTACAAATTACTTTTAACTTTCCTTAAAATGCTTTCTTTCAATTTTAAATTAAGTATTTCTTCTATTTTTTTCCTTTATATAGATGCAGATTTTGATCTAATAGCCTCTTTGCGTCTTGCCATTTGTTTAATATCTTACGGTACAATCCTAATGATAAAGGATCTTTCAGCCCTTATGTCTTAGAAAATACATGTTTTATCTTTCTTTTCTACAAATACATTTTTGTTGTGTGGAACATCCCAGAGTGACAGGGTCCTGTTTGTTATTGAAATATTAGCTTTTGTATCCCCAGGGAGGGTGCTATTACTCTTCAAAAAGTAAAGATTTATTTGGGGACACAGGACATCAATAGCTTTTGACATAATGAAAGCCCATTGTAAACAAGCATTTATATAATAGAGTTGTATTATTAAAAATTAATCAGTTGACACTACGAAAGAAATTATGCTCCAAGTCTAGAGGAAAATGATAAAGATGATCACTTAAGAACATTGTGCTAAAGTCTTCTCACTTGTATTGTACTGGTTAGAAATCTGTTAATATCTTCATATCCTTGTTTCTCAGCACATGGTATACAGAATGGTATAATTATGACATAATTAGGGTGCTTTTCTTCATTATTCTTAGGGAATAATGTCGTAGGGATTAAAGGAGTGTGTTACCACTGCCTTCTGAATACTGGGATTAACGGTGTGTACCAACTTTCTGAACATTCTTTCTACATTCCATCTGGATCACACAGGCCTCTGAATGCAATCCCTTCATATAGACCACTGGATGTGATTCCTTCATATAGACCCCTGAATATAATCCTTCACATACACTCTTGGATTTGATCCATTCCCAAAGCAGCCATTTTGTTGGATTAAATGATTAAATATTTCTCTACAAAATCCAATAAAAAAGTTAATTCTGTCTATAACATTTGTACTGCTATTACACTAGTATCCCTGTTCTGTTTCTTTAAAAAAAAATTTTATATATATATATATATATATATATATATATATATATATATATATATATAGTTTTTGGATTTGCTTTCCTTATATTCTTATAAAAAGACATTAAAATATGGATATTTTAACTCATTTTTCTTTTAATATACTATTTAGTTAATGGATACTTTATTTAAATTTCAAATAGAAATATAAGCCTCTCTTCTACTCCTAAAAAAGCTAGCATTTTAAAAATTGCAATATTAACTGTATTTGCTGTGTTTTCACTTTATGAAAAACAAGATCACATTAAGGAATCCTAACCCAGGGCTTCATGCCATCATGCTGATTTTTGGATACCTGTTTTGCTTTAATTGCATATCATAGATAAAGCTCTTAAATCATTTCAAATTTGCTGTATTTTTTGCTTTATCCATTTTTTTCTTATTTTGCTAATTGTTACTGAAGTAAACATTCTGAGGATGATAAGCTTAAAAAATGTTGGCTTTGCAGTTTTTTTTTTTTTTTTTTTTTTTACTATCCAGACAACCTCTTTACACCTTTATTCATCCTCCAAATACCATTCAATTATTGAGATATTTAGAGTCAGTCTTGGTCTTTTATTCATTCTCTGTCATTACTGTTCCCAGAAATTTTACTGATGCTGATGAATCACTATCAATTCTATGGTGCTCACTCAATTTCTGACCATTTTCTTTGCACACTTCTTGAATATCTATTTTTCTTTAATTGTGTCTCATAGATAACTGTCTTTAATTGTGTCAGATTTGTTCATTTTTGCTTAATTCTACTTTTATTATTGTTTATTTTTCTAAATGTTACTGAAGAAGAAAAACAAAACAACTTGGGGATAGTATTTTAAATTACCAATAATAGTCTTTGTGACTATATTTGTAATTCCAATTTTTTTTTTTATTTCTAGAAATAATTCACCTCTAGTCTTACATTAGCAAATCCTATTAATTATATGGCATAAATATAGTTCTCTGGGCTGTTCATGGTTATCTGAACTGTGACAGCCACCTCTAAACAATTTGTTTCAATTTCTTCTTTATGTGATAGGAGATAAATCTTTCATTGAAATTTTTTTATAAAGTGCATTTTAATTAAGGTTTTACCCCTCCCAAACTCCTCCCAGCTCCTTCCCACTTCCCAATACACAGAATCTTTCTTTCTCTCATTAGAATACAGACATCTCAAATAATAATAAATAATAATAATAATAATAACAAGAACAAACAACAGTAAAATATAATTAAAAACAGAATTGGATAAAGCAAAAAAAAGACAAAAAAACAGAGAAAAAAGAACCAAAGAAATAAGAAACTGCACAAAATCATATACAGACACAGACTTATATACACCGAGATGCAAACAGTGGATTGCAGAGAAAACCCATAAAAATAAAAACAGAAGCCATAATATTTAAGTCAAAGATCTCTAACATTAAAAAACATGCCTACACAAAGAATTCTGAAACAAACAATTTCCAAAATGCCATCACATACAAGCTATCTGCTGTTGGACATAGGGCCTGCCCTTATGTATGGTTCTTGTATCTAGTGAGACTGTTAGAGAAAAATGAATTTTCCTTTATGAGTACTTAGCAATTAGAGCTAGTTTCTAGGTTAGGATTGGAGAGTTGTGCTCATTTCCACTTTCAGTTCTGGGACCTCATCTAGCTTACAACTGTGCTGGTCCTCTGCATGCTGCCACAGTCTCTGTGAGTTTGTATGCATCAGTCAGTCCTGTTGGATCTAGAAGACTTTGTTTGCTTGGTGTCTTCCATCCCCACTGGCTCTTATAATCTTTCGAATTCCTCTTCAACAGAATTACTTGAACCATGTTATGGATTTCTGCATTTATTCCCATCTACTGTATGAGAAAGCTTCTCTGATACTGGTTGACCAGAAACTGATCTTTGGATCTAGCAAAATATCATTAGGCTTTATTAACTTGTTCCTTCATTTTTCCCCTAGTTCTATGATGTATCTAGTTTCAGGTCCTTGTCCACCTGGGCAGTATCGCTCAAGGGTTCCATCTCATGGAGTAGGCTTTAATTCCAATTAAATAGAGGCTGGTTATTGCCACAACTTTTGTTCCACTATTTCAGAAGTATATCTTACAGGCTACCATTGTAAATTGCAAGTTTGGTAGCTGGGTTGGTGTTTACATATTTTTTTCTGGTATTCTGCAGAGTACTTTCCAGTAGGGGTAAGGGCCCTTGGTAGGACCCAGCTGACTACTCCATGTTCAGTGAGTTATATAGGTATTGTCTTAAGCAATAGAGCAGTAGGATTTTTATCACCTTTTTATGCAGAGCAAACAATAGCATTGGCAATACCCTGGGTTGTTTTGGCATTCTCATTGAACCTTTGCCTAAAAACTCGATTGGAATAATCCATTCCCAGTACTAGAGTTTTTCTTTTGATCTTGAGAGATCTCTACTTGGAGATTTTTGTCTCCCTCATTACTTAGTGATTCCACTTTAGATTTCTTTCATATGAGAATTTATTTTAAGAAGCTTCTACTTCAGTAGATTTCCATATAGCTCTTCAGATGTTCTTTTGTTTTAGCTTTCTCTGCCTGTAGTCTTTTCCTTACGTTCTTCTTTTCTCCCCCTCTCCATTTGATCCTCCCATTGTAGACTCTACAAGAAGGATTTTGGAATTATAAATTTACTCATATTTTAGGGAAGTTTAGGGAAGTTCCTAAGACCTTAGATTCAAGCTTAACTGCATGACTAACTCCTGCTAGATCATTAATTATACTTATTCTCCTCTCCTCCCATCACCCAGAAATTTTTATGGTTGGTAGAAGGTATAAAAGTATTTTATTTTAGTATAAATGTACATGCTAAACTTACATCTTTAATAAAATTGGCCTCAATAATTTTCACCTCATTTTCTCCTTTTTATTCTTGTCATCCTTCTATGATTTTTGCACAAAAGAACTTTTTGTGGCTACTCTGACTCAAGTAACACTTCCCTACAGTTCCTAATGTTTATTTGGTGTGCATGTGTGTGTGTGTGTGTGTGTGTGTGTGTGTGTGTTAGTTGTTATTCAATATAGACTTTTTTACTTATCTAACAATTACAGCATGTATTCCATGAGGTAAAGGATTGCTTTGCCTGTGCTATTATTTTCCCCTTAAGTATTCTCTATGGTGTCTGGTATACTATAAGTGTTCAGTAAATATATTTGGGGACTGAATGATTTCCCATCAGAAACATTTTACTCAACTAACTGTCAATACAGCTGACATGAATAAAGCCGCCAGGGAAATGTAATGTATCTATATTGTATTATTTTTAAAATTGAATTAAAATAGTATTATATTAGCTCCCTTCTCCCTCTTCCCTCCTCAAGCTCCTTTCTTTTACCCTTCTCTGTTCCTCCCCTCTCTCAAATTTATAGCCTATTTTTCTTTAGTTACTCTGAAAACACATATAAAAGTAACCAACAGTATTATTCTTTTATCAAGATGAAGGATATAAAATATTTGTCTAACATTCTTTACTGGATGCTTATTCATCCCAGTTATTTTATGTTTCAGAATTCTGACAGTTGCTTGTATATATTGTTTCTTTATAATATCCACTTTTAAATTATCCTATGGCTGATATTTAAAATAATTTCTACAATTTCCAAGTGCTTTATTTTATTTAATTTTAGGAGTAAAACTGTTTTGTACAATTTAGGAACATGTTTGGTAAGTATTAGTGAATCACACATTAGAGTAAGAAACTTTCTGAATATTAAGTCAAAATGTCACCCCTCTCATGTATACTGACATTTCTACCACCATCCCTTGACTCAGCCTAATCCTGGTTCAGTGAGTAAACAAGCTGTTGACTTTTAGAAAAATGATACACTAACTGATCTGAAAATTTCCTATTGGCCATGAGGGTCCTGGAAGACCTGTATTCTTGAAGGAAGTAACAGTTTTTGAAACTCAAATTAAAACAATTTTACTGTGAATTAATTCAAACTTTTAAATATCACAAAACAGAAAGCAAGACTTATGTTGTCAGTCTCTCTTGACAGGTGGCTCATACCACCTATGCATACAAATGTCTTTTTATGACTTTCAAAGCTATTCTCGGCTCACCTTTTGAGATATACATTTATTAAGTTTATGATACATTACAGGAGAAGAGTGTTCTCAGATGAGTATTAAATAAGGAAAGCAAACATTTTATTTCCTCTACTACAGTTTAAGGTAGCATATTGCTGACTGCACGTGCGTGCGCACACACACACACATTTGTCTTTCTGAGACTGACTTATCTTGCTTATTACCATGTTAATTTTCTTTAAATTAAACAACTCAACTCAGTTCCTCTTTATGTACTATTTTTAACAGAGAACATGTAGGACTCATGCTCTAATATCTTCAACTTATATTTCATCTTGCTAAAGAATACAGGGAAAATATTAAATATTTGGTCTTTCTAGGTCTTAATGGAGGGCTGTAGTCACATCATCAGATTTATTTTCACATCATGCAATTACATTAGTTATTATTTTCATAAAACAACCCACATTTACCTACGTAAAACAATGATCATTTGGTATATATCCTCCTCTCTGAGAGTGAGAACCCTGGGTTTAGCTGGGCGGCTCTTTCCTAGGGACTTCTGTCAGGCTATGGTCAAACTATAAGTTGAGGATTATCTCAAAGAGTTAAAAGTGGATAGACAACTCAAACCTATAGAAATTAGAAGATACTTTTGGCCTTTGTGTTGGAGTTCTGTTCTTATGGCTGCTTTCCTCTTGAATATGAGAAGTGAGGGGAAGGCAGATGGAAACAGAAAGACACTATGTGGCCTTTTATGGGCTACCTGTAGTGTCAGAAGCCTCAGCTTCTTTTAGGTAGCTAGTAGTGACAAGTTACTAAGTCAAGCAAATGTTCAGCACAGGATATAGTTATCAGGAATCAGTGAATACCTAAACTTATCTTGGAGACAGACTACTGTAGTGCTTTTATGTTGGATAATTATTGGGAAATATCGTCTGTAACTGAAGTAATACTTCTTTTTAATTTTTGTTGTTGGTTGGCTCTCCCTGCATTGCCTGGGCTATTCTTAAGCTTTGGAGCTCAAGTGATCTGATCTCCTCCCACTTACAACTGCCAAATGATAAAATTATAGGGCAAATTATAGTGCAACCCACCCCTTTCCTTTTCAAGTATTCCATTTACTTCATCATTTCTCTCCTCTCTTGCTAGAATTAAAATTACAATTATTTTATATATTTTCTTTATGTACTATTTACCCTTTCCTCTCTCTCTTCTTATCCTCGTTTTCAGTTTGTGTTATAATTTATAATGTTTACTTTCTTACATTCTATTTTAAAAAAAAACCCACCCCTTGCTTTTTATAAGTAGATGAATTGTTATTTTTAACTATAGTGATTTTAAACAAATAACTTACATTTTGCTCTTTCTACTTATTATGCTCCATGAATCTGTTTGTTTTCTATCCTTGTGATCAATGGATTAAGTTTTAGAACATAAACCTTAACATGTACAATCACCTTTGTGCACACTTTTCTTGACTTTTTTAATTTTTTGATTCAGTTTCATTATAGGACAGGTGTATTTTCCATGATGGTGAATGCCTGCACAAAATAATGCTGCATCTGTAGAATGTTGTTGTCACTCAGAAATTAACACGGACTTAATTTCTTACCAGGAGACAGATCATGAGCATTTTACCTTGACTTAGTCACTACCTATTTGACTCTTCTTCTCTAGACAAAACATTTCAGAGTTTCATCATAAGTTTGGAATATATTTCAGTTCTCTCATATTTGCAAGATTCTCTGCACTCCACCTTTTATTTTCTTTCTGTGTTGATGCTGCTTAAATTTTCATTTACACTTTAGAAACTGTTCCATTTAAATTTTCAAATATTTTTTGCTATGCGTATACATTTTTGTATATAAGTAAACTACATTAAATGTTTTATATTTTTTTCTAATTCTCCTACCACTGATATTTATTCCTAAAATTTGTAACAACTTTATTATACTGCATTGTGAATATTTTCCCTTTTGACAGTGTGTATGCCACAAGCTCCCAATTTCCTGCTCAATGCATCTTCTTTTTTTCCCAGCACATAGTGAAACAATTAATTCATAAAGTATGATAAAAGAAAGAAACATTAGCATTCACATTTAGTGTGCTGTTTTTCAGAATTTTCACATTAAACTTCTGACATCTTCCGAATATTGCTTTTATATTTTAAGAAGACTTTATAGTTGTTGCTATTGTGGTATTTCATGTATAATTTATTTTATTTGACATAAAACAAAACTCATAAAATTCAGTTTATTATGACATATTTGATAATGAGATTATAATTTCATCAATCCATAATCATTTGTCATTGGAGTTAACACAGAAACCCAGTCATATTCATGGTTTGGTAAAATACTGGAACCCAAGAGGGAGATTTGTTGGTCCAGGAGAGTATCATGATATGATCTGGGTCAAGATAGAAATGTTTTACTGGTAGTAGAAAATTAGTTTCTTTAGCTCCTGCCACACTTCCTGACCCTAGGCTATAAAACAGCTAGATAAATTCTATTTTGTTGGTTTGTTTCTTTAAAAGAAGATTTACTTGGGACTATGAAAACCTGGAGCAAAAAATATTTTTTCATTGGATTTATAATTTCTACTAAATGATAAGTTATAAAACAACATTATGTATACAATTCTAAATGCCTTATCAAAGAGAAGGTGAGATTTTATTTGTCGAATTTTCCTTCAGCCTGTTTCAACAGTCTCTTTGGAAAAGGAAACTTTCTGTAATTACCTGAACAATTCTTTTTTTAATTCTAATAATTTTTAAGTAGTGAAAACATAAAACCTTTTATATTTTGTGTGTAACTAGGAATAAGATGATAGGATAGGCTTAAGGAGATAAAGGCAAACAAAAGAAAGAAATGCATTTTAAGAAAGCTACATTTACATGTATAGTATTAAAAAACCTAGGTTCTTTTAAAATACTTATAATGCCAGTGATTCAATTGTTAAAAATTGCTTATTGAATATTTTTATCTTTGTGTTGCTTAATAGAGACTTTTGCCTTTACCCATCAGATTTTACATGATCTATGTTACCATTTCCTGAATGTCAAATAGTTCTGGTTTCTATGTGTAAGATGGCCTTATCCATCCTCAACCACGACTCCTACCTCTACTTATTGCTCACTTCTTTTCGACATTGGGTTTATAATATCTACTTAAATTATTAAACTGTTCTTCCTGTTGTCCTTGAATTTGTTCTTTCCAATTGTAATGATTTCCTCAGAGATATTTTATTAATTTTTATTTGACTTATAACTTCCTCAGTTTTGTAATTCCATCATTATTTTCTCCTATTCTACCTACCCAACTTGCTTTTCCTACCACTTATCATTTTAAACCTTCCCATAGCTTTACATCATTTAATATTTCAGTTGTCTGTAGTATTGCTTTTTGATATCTGAATTGCTGCCTAAGTTTCATCAGGAGCTTAATAACAGTATAACTAGTGCCTACAGTATAGTCTGTATTCGTTGCTGAATAATGGAATCCTAATACCCACCCCCACACATACACATTCGTATGTGCACACAGACACACAGAGAAAAGAGGCACACATGATAAAGGCTGGAGAAAACACACAGAGAGAAATTATAAAATTTTATATAGATATTTGACTTTCTGCATTCAGGTACTTAAGGCCTAGTGTGATGATCTGAGTTCACTACTGGGACCCACATGTTGTAATGAGAGAACAAATTCATGTAATCTCTCCTCTGACTTCCATATACAGACCACGTCATTCACACTTCTCTCTCTTTCTCTCTCCCTCTTTCTCTCTCTCTTACACACACACTCACTCATACACACACACATTATATGTACTTGAGTATACATATGTATGTTCATATACTAAGTACTTGAATATGAATGTGTAGTTATAAAAATTACCATAAATAAAATCAGCTGACAAGATTTTCATTTTTGTAATGATTTCTGCTCACAAGTTTTTGAGATGCTAGTATACCTTAATTACTGTTATGAATATATTTAAAGTTTTGGATTGAAAAATCAAAACATGTGGCTCCTAGTGGAAAGATAAGGCTGATGCTCAAATTTGTGTTTCTGAAGAAGTAGAGACATAACCTTTAAGTCCTATGTTTGCATTTGTAATTTCTACATATTGTACATGTTGTTTTGTGCACCTCCATTTCTCGTCCATGTAACCAAAATTATGAAATGTGTATTACACATGGTATGAAAAATGTGGTAGCCAGAAGCAGAATAGCTGAGCTATAAGACATAACCTCAATTCAACTCTCAGTTTTTGCTTCATGAGCAGCAGACTATTAATGACCCCTTAGATCTTGAAGCTCACTTTCCTTATCTTCCAAAGAACAGCAATTCTAAGCATCCACTTTTTCATCAGATGTAGAGAAATGCTAGTGGTTACTCTAAGCATATGGAATCCCTAAACTCTGGAAAGCAAGCATTAAAACTATTCTCTTGACACTTTTTTTCAATGCTAGCAAAGAGTAGCAAGACATTTATTGTCCTCAGGCTTAACATTATTCATCTGATCCCAGAGACCAGCTGCCTGGACAACACAAGGCCAGCCTCTGCAGTTACTAATTATTGCTGTCAAACATTCAACCTGCTGATGACTGTCTTTCCCTTGTCATGTGGAAGGGCCACATAAGAAGGTAAGTAGGAAAAGACTAGTCATTAATTGGCACTGTTCTGCCTTCGGGCATGTGAAGTCAGCAAAGCATGTACCTCTGAATTTTCTCCATCTTCCTATGGTCTTATGGCAGATGAAACAGTTGATTATAGCAGTTTTCAAATTTTATGAGCAAATAAGTAAATATAACCTCAACTATAACTTAAATAAGTAAGATACACTCCCTCTTTGAAACACTTTGTTTCTTTGCCTTTGCATTTTGATTGCATTACTCTGTATCTATAGTAGATTTCTATATCTTCCTGTCAGGATAGCAAAATCACTACCACGGATTCAGACCACACAGTATCACATCTTATGACCCAAGAGATATAGAGTACATCTCTTGCTATTTCTTTAATATTGTAGTTTAAATTTTGCATTGACTTGAATCATTTTGTATTGGCCAGGGAGATTTGTTCCAGGAAGTAAATCCCACTTAAGGCAGGTAGACAATAGTGGGTGTTTGATGTACAGGATTGTTATGAAAAGAGAACTGGAACTGAGAAATCAACATATCTGCCATCTCTTTAGGTTACATGTCTTTATATTGTGGAGTCCTGTCTGATGAGTATCATATGCATATTTTTAAATACATGTTAGGTTGATTTACTTTCTGCAGCAAAGGAAAATCCATTCCATAAGGAAAATAGGAGAAAATGATTAGTGGAAATGGAAAATAGACTTCTAGGAAGACCTGTGACTTTGCTAAGGAGAAACTCAGAGAAACAAGAAAAAGTTTGTGATTGAATTTTAAAGTTATAGCACACAAAAATTGCAAGCATAAGTGCTTATGAAATAGATTGATGGGGGTGGCAGGTAAGAAGACTACAACAAGGTAACACATTTTCCCCACTGTGGGCTTCAGATAGCATAGCAATCTTAAGTTTAGGGTGGGTAGAGAATAGAGATTTGTTAAGCTTAACAATATGTATGAGAATATTTATCAGATATAAACATTAAAGTAAATAACTATCAAAGAATCTAAGAAAGCTGAAGAAACTTTTTCTATTCCATCCACATCTGGTCTCTCCATTATTGTCATGTTCTAGTCAGCCAAGACCTAGCAGTCTACTGTATCTTTAATATAGATACTTCTTCAAATAGCATCAGTCAGCACCACCAAAAGTAATCTTCTTCTTAATAATCCACTCAATGATCCAGTAGACAGCAGGTTATTCCCATAAAGAAGCTGCTATATCCTTCATGTACTTGGTATTGGTAACTTTCATCGAGATAGCTCAATCACAGGAAAAATCTATCTGTTAGAAATTGTTGTTTGTGATTTAAGTTACAAGATTTTCTAGCTGATTGGTATATGTATATATCTCCTTGATGGGTAATCTGAACTTCTTATGATTTCAAAGTTGTCTTGTTTATTAGATAGTTTTAAAATTATTCATTCCATAGGAAGTATTTGACATTTGAACTCACATTGAATAAAAATATCTTTTGTGTGTGTGTGGTGTATGCATATATGTAGATGTGTAAGAATGTGTGGAGTCCAGAGGAGGACTTAAGATATACTCCTCTATCACTTTCCATCTTATTCCATTTAAATGACTTCTCATTAAACCTGGAGCTTGTTACTTTTTTCCAAGCAAGATTGGCAGCCAGCAAGCTCGAGAAAATCTTCTATCTCCATTCCCCCGACATCCCAACTGCAGTGCCAGTGTGATAAATATGCATGACAAAGCCCTTTTTGTTTTTTTTTTTGTTTGTTTTCACTGGGCTTGTGTATCTGCCTCATGCTAGTATAGCAAATATTCTTCCCACTGAGACATATCTCCAAATCCTCTGCTTTCACTCAAAAAACAAGTCTTTGATGTTTGCTTAAGACAACCAGTGATATGATGAATCTTGCTTTAATAAAGGCATTCATAATAAAATGTATTAATCTAAATCAGAAATGTAATATATGGTATTAAATTCCTATAGTCACACTTACTGATGGTGAATGTAGGGTTTAAGAAATTTGCCCTCTTTCCCCCTTATTTTGATACACCACTAATAACTCACTCAAAAACTCAATAAGGCTTTGAAGAATACCTTCTTTAGTGCTGATGAATATTCTCTTTAAAGGGGGTTTCTTGTTTAAGGCTTGGGAGGTTGGCCAGATGAGGTGCAGAGGTAGAGCAAAGTTTAAAAATTTTCCATATTAAATCATCTTCACTCTCATTTACATTTTGACCTTTAAACCAGGAAGCTCATGAGTATGAGTTCAATTCCAGCAGAGAAATTTGGAAAAGAAGAAAATGTATTCATCACTGGGAGCTAGAAAAAGAAGCTGTTTTGGCCAAGGTTGAAAGTAACACTAAGCTATGAGCATAAAGAGAAGTATTTAGAAGACAGTTTGACAGCATATCCATTTAGGAATATGCTAATGATATTTTTTCTACTTGGGTCTATGCACTCCTCAGCCTCAGACTTTAATGAGGTCTGCATAATCAGTCATGACTTTTTTCCCATGGAGAGAATTTGAAATCCAGTCATTAAAGTATTGATTACCCCCATAAGAGTTAAGTCATTGTTCACATATTTTCTGCACTATTTTGCAAAATTCAGGGCCACAACTGAAACTACTAATGACTTTTCTCCAGCAACACTCTATGTAGCACTTTCCACCACTATTAAAATTAGCCAGCAATAAAACTAATGGTAATGTGCTATGATGGGTTAGCTTTCAGCTCAGTTCCAGATTACTTTCTCTATGACCTACAACTAAAAGATGTACTGTCTTCAACAATAGTATCTTGTCATCTCATTCTGGTGGAAAACAGAGTTATGGGAATATTTTACCATTATTGGCTTGATTGGGAGATATTTAAGACCACACTGGCCAAAAATTCATTGAGAGATATTGTATGCCTGACTTTTGTATTTACATATTATAGTCATGTCTTCTTGGAACAGTATTATCTCTTCATATAGATTCAACCATTTTTGTTTTCTTTTTAATTTTATTTTTAATTAGCTTACAAAATAATAGATTTCAATAGAATTTTTTCAAATATCTTTACTTTTGTTTTACCCTCCCACGTCCTCTTCTCTCTCATGTTCCCATCTCCATGCCTGTTTAAATCCTTTCATCCCCAGTATTCCCTCCATCACCTTTCATATCACATGTGTTCTAATAACAGTCCCCTCTAATGTGTTCCTCCTATGCACATAATGCATAAAGTGATTAAATCAATGACTGTTGAATGCTCAGTCTGAAACAGGACATTTTTGTCAACCCATCAAGGTTCAGAGAACATATCAGAGAGAACACATTAAGAGCCAGAGCATGAGTAGAAGTACAGTAAAATACTTTGTTTTAAACATGACTGGTTATTTAACTCACAAACTCACAAAGGTTGTAGTGTCTGTATGTAGAATCTGTATAAGACTGGACTTGTCATCAATTGATCATTGATGAAGGAAGGACTCATGTGGCCCAATCCCTTACTGTGAAGCAATAGACGGTTAATGATTGTGGAGGAGGAAGTGTCATAGTCTATCATTGTGTAACCACTGCTAAATCACCCCAGCTCAAGTAAATAACCCCATCCATGCTCACAAACAACTCTAATTCAATGCAGTAGTATATGCATAACACACAAACACACATTTGAAACTGTAAAACAATGATTTTACAAGCTCATTATGTCCACAAATAAAATTTGCAGAGTTATCATGAATAGGTTGAGGTGTAAAATACAGTTTCACAATGAAAAGAAAGGAAGATAGATATTTTCCCTGACAACCTGACAGTAATTCATCACTCTGAATCATCCCTGTCAATGAGTATTTCCTAAAGAACAATTTTTAGCCCAAAGTTTTTGCCAGATTCAATTTTAGACTCTAGAAGATCAATTATATATGTTATGAAAGTAAATCAAGAACTTATCTTTAGAGAGTTTAAGCTATAGAGAGTACAGGCAGAAAGGAACCAATATGGATATAAACCTAACATTCAGAGCAAAGTCAGAAAGTGAGTTCGATTAATTTCGTATTTATTATATATTAGGTGTGATCTTAATTATTACAAATACAAAGAATGGAAGGGGTGTACAAGACTTCTTGTCCATCCTCTGAAATAACTGAGTCTACTAAATCAACTGACAATGGAAAGATTAACAAAAGAAAAGTAGATAAATTTATCATGTGTACAAAAGCAGACAAAGTGAAGTTTGTAAGCTTATATACCTTCTTCATTGGAGAGAGAATTGGAAATATATGTAATTTAATAGAAGTGTAAGATATATTTAGGTGACAAATCTGAATTTTAGGAACAGATAATATTCCAAGATACATTTCTCTTTTCTTTGTAATCTACTCTGGTATTCATTCCTATTTATCCCCAATGTGATTGCACTGTGGAGAAAGAATCAAGACAATCACACTTCTGAAGAAACTTTTTTTTAGTCAACAAGGAAACTCCAAGATCTTCAGTGTAAGCCACTTTCTGGGCTTAAGGAAAGAAAAAAATATCTATCAAGAGACAATGAGCAGTGGACAGGCCAGCCAGAAGACTATGATTTTGTTCAGCATTCCAAGTGGTTACACAATGTCTTGGGCTATCTCCTACTATGTCCTCCTGTAGAGGTTGACCATAATAAATAGATAAGCAAAAACAATTAAAAGCAAAACAGAGAATAGCATTGCAGAAGAGCAGAAACTAAGTGTTGAAATTTATAACATTCTGCCTACTCACATTTTTTCCTAGGTTATGATGATTGAGAGGAAGACAGGAGAAGAGACCAGCCAGCATTTATCCATAAAACTTGGGACAAAGTTAGAATATAGATTAGCTGCTATGCCCATCTTGACTTCTTATTGCTGAATTCTGAATTCTGGTATAGTTTTACAAGGTCAAAGGAATTGTAAATGAAAGAATTGCGTATTCTTTCAGAAAAGTGCAGTCCAATAAAAAAAAAAAAAGATGAAAGTCACCTATACAATTTTAAAAATCTCATTGAAATTGAGTTTAACTCATGTAATTGCTTTCCATAGTATCCCATAAATTGTATAATTCCAATGCAAATTTCTGTCAAAATCATTGATATATTTTAATAGGTTTAAATTTTAATTTATATTCATGTGCATATGTGTGTCTTTGTGTGCATAACATGTGGGGTCAGGAGAGGGTATCAGATCCAGTGGAGCACAAAGGACAGGAGGCACCATATTTGGGTGCTGGCAGCTGAAGATGGTTTTCTGAAAGAGAAGCAAGCTCTGTTAATAGCAGCAAGTCATCTTTCAGCCCTGTACACTTTACATGATATACTTTATATCAAGTCTTCAAAATCTTTGCTTCATTTATGCTTACACATAGCTCAGCTTAGACTACTGATACTTCCCTTATGACATAGCTAACACTTTACAGAGAATATTTGCACTTTCCCTTTTCCAGTTTCTTCTCCCTGGGAGATTTGCATCTTAAAGAACTAATCTGCTAGTATTTCCATAGACCATGGGATATCTGAGTTAGCTTGTCAATCAACTTTTCATTTGGAGGATTCCCTATCCTTTATATTAAATGTCTGATTAAATTTTACCAACAGACAATGAGGTTTTATTAGCCACTAACTAAGGCAGGTACTTTTAAAGGGAAAGATTCGTATATGAAAGTTCCTTTGATGTTTCTTTAATTTTCAATCATTCTAACAAAAAGACAAAAAAAAAAATAAAAAAAAACCAGAAAAAAATGTTAAAACTGACCAATCTTAGAAATATTCCTGTCTGCTGTTTTAACCATTCGATTTTGTCTTCTATGACTAGAGGTGAGAATGCCCCATATAAATCTTTTATTTTTCTTTAGACAAAACTTAAGCTGAGCAGCATATTTAGAAAATCCTGATTAACTAAATGGGTGTCTTCATGTCTGCTTTTGGTTTTCATTCACCAAGGGGTGTACCTGTTGCTATCAATGGTGGTAGTCGACATTTTTAATATGGATGAAATGGAGCTGTATCTGAATTAAGGCAATGCCAATGTGTGAATTTCTAAGCACCTCTGCTTGCTAATTGCTGGAAAGCTAAGTTTAAAAAATAAAGCTGCAAAAGTTGCCCTTCCCCCTACCCACCCATAAATTTCATTTTATCCCAGTAGCAATATGAATATGAAGGTCAAGATGAAATGTTCCATGCCTTTCTGAAATTACAAAGCCCTATGAAACAAACTAGAAACTGTTTTTCTCCTTGCTCCTGGTTTTCATTGTGTTATAGAATCATTATAAGCTGCCAACTTGCTGAGTTGAATGTATTTTTAAGTCCAAAAGGCAAAAGGTGAGTATTCATGAGTGACCTGCTTGTCCAAAACACTGAGTAGTTTTTTGTTCTAGATAGTGACAGTTTTATGATATTTCTTGTCGTTATAGTCGACTCAGGAATTTTCTTGCTGTGTCTTCCCAGAGCCTTGGTCACACAGACAAAGCTTGAATGCACAGTCATTAAATATAATTTGATTTAATTTAGTCACCCCAGAGTCAAGAGCTTCTAATCTGAAAAGTAAGATTGTAGATGCACACAGTGTCACAGTACTGTAAACAGAATCACTAAACTTCTATTTTTTATATTATTTCCATGATAATTTAGTTATTTCTATGCTTATAAAAATGATAAAAAAGTTCCTTTAATGCCAGGAATATTTGTAAAATATTCACATTGAAAACTTTAATATGATAAAACAAAATAAAATAGATTGAATAAATATTTGCAAACATAATTCATTATTAATTTTAATTTTTAACTCTTTAAAAAGAGTATTTATTTGTAACAATATGCTACTACATCCTGTCTTTGTTTAAGGTCAGTTTAATTGGAAAAATTGATCACTGTGTACATTATAGTTTTCATTAACTCAATTTGAATGCTATATTTGCCCAACAAATAAAGTAAGAAACTGGTCAATAAATAGAGAAGCAATATGCTATTATCATTGCCTTTACTTTTTAGTGACATTGTAAAAGAATATTCAATTCCTTCAAATGCAATTATCTAACTTCTATTTAAACTATTTTGTTACAGCTTACTCAAGACATTACAGTAAAAATAAAATTATCTGTCCATATTCTCACTTGTTGGTATAAAATAAATGATTTTAAATATATTGCACCTGAAATCCAATTTCATTTTTCATATTTTTCATTTGAAATTTAGGGATTTGGGAGCTAAGTTTTCTAAGTGATTTATTGATGATTAAGCTTTTAAATTAAAATATTTCTCTAAATATAATTTTATTTTTCATTGGTAGATTAGCAAGTTTATATTCTTCTAAACTAATTACCTGTATTTCTCTTCCAAACAATTGTAACTAATTTTCTTTTAATGTATTTGCGCTTGACCTTAGAAACCATAGGATTTTTATGATGTCAATGTTTGTTACTATTATATTTTGATATCCTCTTAAAAACTGTGTGCAATTTTTTTAAAGCTTATTGTACTATTTATAACATAAGTAAAATATCCATGTATTTATAAGATTAAAAAAAGAAAACAGCACAGTGAATATTCAGGTTTAGAAATTTCGGATGATATAGGAAATACCTAGAAGTTTTCACTATTTACCACCAAGCTTTATTAAAGAGGCATTTCCCTACTTATTTAAAGACAAAAAATACTTTTATGCATTTGCAAAGGACTTTTGAGTATCTTTTCTCTTTATTTATAAGCTCTATTATCCAGTTTTCTGTCTTTAATACCATATATTATTATGGGCTAGGTAAGGTAAGGATTGTGTCATTCAAATCCATCCAAGATATTATTTGTTCCTATTTTTGACAGTTCTTTCTTTGCCTTCTGCTACACCAATAATATGAAAATAAGATCATATTGTATTTAGCTACAGGTCCTTTAAACTGCACTATTTTTTAATTTAGCTTTGTACCTTCCTTCTTTCTCAGATTAATGTCTATTGGTGTGTGCTTGGGTTCACAGTTCTTTCTAGTTTATTCTGCAATTGGGTTCATACACTGGTGTGGTTTTCATTTCTAATTTTACCACCCCTTCAGTTATTATACTTCTCGAAATTTATGCTTTTTTCCTAATTTTTTAATCATTAATTATTTCTCAATTTGTTTTAATCATGTTTGTACTTAATTTACTGAAGCATTGTTATAAGTATTTCCTTAAATATTTTTTCAGGTACTTCTGGTAATTAATTATTTTTATATTGGTGTCCATTAACTCTACTTTTATATAAATCATAATTGTCCTCGTTATTGTGATGACTATTTTTATTGTACTGTATTTACTTTTGTATTATGCATGAACACTGAAAATAAATATATATCACATCCACTTATTCCCAGTAAAAGATAAGAAACAACTTACAATCTTGTTGTTCTAAAATGGGATACCATATTAGTTCTCCAATGAGGCACAGACATCAATTAAAATAGAAATAAAGAACCCTTGTACCTCCTCATCGCTGCATAATAAGGATGGATCTTATCTTTCCACTGGGTACCAGTGACACGGAGGAAGGGTAGGAACTGAGTTCATGCTAACTTTCCAATGTACATTCTCCTTATTATTTGAAGAGAGTATATGTGGATGTTCTGTTACTTTCAGTTTCTTACTAGTAATTAGTAGAAAAACTGAGTCCTGATGAGTCTCACCTAATAGTTCCTCACTAAGTCTGTGACTCAGCTTCCCACTAGACCATGCCTACAGCAACAATACCATGTATGGTACTGACTAGCATACCTTCTATGAACATGTCTAGGCTTATGTACTGTAAAATATAGTTTGAAGCCAAACTCCCTGAAGTACCTCTGTTCCCACACTTGGAAAGTATCTTTGTAAACAAATTCAGACACCACTTGCTAGTGTTAGGCAATATATTAGAAATTAGCATTCTGATTGGACACAGTAGCTCTACCCTGGTAATAGAATTGGAGAACAGCCTCTTTATGCCATGGAGGGAAGTTCATTTCCTATACTAAGGAAAATTTGAAATGCTCCCTTGTGTTTTACCTTCACAGTCTATAATCTGCAATATGCAGAACATCTTGTGCAAGATTCTGTTATGTTATTCTGAAAAATGGAATTTTAGCTATACGTTTGCTAGTTAACTGACATCAAAAGGAAAATCATATTTGTATGTCTAATCTTATAACAGGAACTCTTTTAAAGTAAGAACTTTCCTAGTTTGGAAGAAGAACAGATGCTGGAAGTAGTCACAATAATACAAGCAAACTATATATCTGCATCTTAACAGACAAAAGGCAAGGTTCACACACTATACAACAGCCTTTAACTGTGGAGTACATCCATTTTGGTATCTAGAGAACAAATGAGAACTTCATTTCTATAAATGAACAGATATGAGTTCTGCCAACAGAAAAGTGATTGTTTTCAAAGTTCATAAAGAGACAACTCCAGACAACACTTGGATTTCTATATTAGAATCTTCATAAATCAGAATTCAGTTGAATCTCACAGACCACTGTCTTTCATAGTTAATATTTAGAGTGAATATAATCTACTAAGTTTGGGAAATTTAAAATTTGGTAATGAAAAATAGAAGTGGTTCTATACTCACAATATACAAAATCTGATGTTGTTAATGAAATAGTAATAGTAATAATAATAATAATAATAATAATAATAATAATAATAATAATTTCCCATCGCCACCCTGTATTATTATGTCCACTCCTGTTTGCACTAAGGAAAAAATGGAAATCCAGCTCTACTATCCCTCTTCAGCAACACTAACAGTAGGAATATTTCAAGTCTACTTCAGATTCTGAAATGTAGGTGGGAGACTGATTGTCTCTTCAGTACTCAAACCTAGTGATAGAAATGAAAAAAAAATCTCAATTTCTGCATAATTTTTTAAAACACATTTCTTCATTCTTTAACTATAGGAAGTGTAGAGGAATAGGCCTGTGTAAAAGCTATGAAAAAAATCTATTTTCCAGGGTTCTATGTGAAGGAATCACATTCTGAAGTCAGTGTGGTCTGGATGGAATGTAGAAAGAATGTTCAGATTATTGGTGCACACTTTTAATTCCAGAATTCAGAAAGCAGTGGTAGCACACACCTTTAATACCATTACTTAGAAAGCAATGGTGGTCCATGTCTGTAATCCTGAAGACAGAAACAAAGCAGAGCTCAGAAATAGTCAGTGTCACACAAGAAGTGACATCTGAGATGAGTCAGTGAAGAACAGGCAAAATGATGAATCAAAGGAAGAGTTAATAGAATAAGTGAGGTCATGCACAGCTCTCATGATATACAAGCAAGCTCTCAGTACAGAGGGTCAGAAACACACAGAGTCAGTTACATTAGGCAGTCTGAAGCAAGCAGTCTAAAGCAGGCAGATGAGGGACAAGAAACACAGAGAATGAAACTGTCTGAGGATAAGACTGAGGAGCAGATAAGCAGAGAATGACTAAGGCAGTATGGAGTAATGAGAGCTCAGTAAGAGAAACAGAGACACTGAGGAAGCTCAGCAGAAGTCAATATCAGACAGGAAGAGTGAATCAGTTTGAAGCCAAGCAGAGCAGTTCAGTCTGAGGCAGTCAGAGAAATAAGCCAGAGTAAGCCAGAATCAGAAGAGTTTAGTCAGAAACAGCCCACTCACAAAATCAGTTTGAACCAGCAGCAGTAGAGAAGTTTGAGTCAGAACAACACAAGTGAGTTGAACCAGAGGAGTCAGAGTTCAGAAGGATCTAGTCAGAGTGGCTCAGTCAACAATAGGTCTCACAGGCTGAGACTGAAGTCTTCTAGGTTCAGTCTAGCAGCTTAATTGTTCTAGATTGTATATAGGTTGAGGCTGAAGCCTTCAAGTTCTAGGTTTAATAATAGATTGTTCCCTGGAGCCTGTGGGAAGTCCTCGTGCCTATGGGATGTCCAGATGCCTGTGTGATTCCCTGGTGCACATGGGGGATTCTTATCCCTATGGGAGGACCTGGTGCCTACAGGACATCCTGGTGCCTGTGGAAACTCAAGGTGCCAGTGGGAGACCTTGGTGCCTGCAGGAGGCCCAGGTGACTGTTCAGTGACTTGGTGTCTATGTGATATTCAGGTACCTGAGGGAAGGCCAGGAGCCTGCTTGATTTCTGGGTACCTGTAGGTTGCTCTGGTACCTGTCGATGGTCCTGATGCCTGTGGGATGTCCAGGTGGTGTTGGGATGACCAGATGCCCATGTTTGCCTGTGGAGAGAATGAGTGTCTGCATGATGGCCAGATGTCTACGGGGTTGTTGGGTGCCTGGATGATGCCTGAATGTCTGTGGGATCCCCTGCTGCCTGTAGTAGGTCCTGGTGCCTGCAGAGATCTCTGGTGCCTGTGAATATCTAAGTGCCTATGGGATATCTGGGTCCCTGAGGAATGTTCAGGTGCCTGCAGGAGTCACGGATGCATGTGGGAAATCCTGGTGACTGCTAGATGACTGGATATCTATGTGAGGTCCTGGTCCCTGAGGAATGACTGCTTGCCTGAAAGAGGCCCTGGTCCCTGTGGTATGTCAGGGGACTTGTGGGATGCTTGCAAGATACCAGGGAGCCTGCTTGGTTTCTGGGTTTGGGCAGTGAGGTCCAACTTCACATTGAACTTTGTCATACTTCAATTTGAACTAGTATAGGTCATGTAAAAATACACAATCAGAGCAGTCTCTGCCTCCAAAGACCATGGTGAAACCCAACATTCATGCTCCTGCTGCACAAGCTTGACTTAATTTACTTTTTCTTTCTTTTTTTTTTTTTATTTTCCTGAGGACACACGGGTGGGAGGGTGGAGCCTGGAGAAATGGGAAGAGAGTATCATCAAGATGCATTGTATTAAGCTCAAATTATTAATAAAAGTATTATAAAAATAAATAAAATACAATAGTAGATTGTGAAGGAGGCTAAAATGCTCCAGAGCTACAAGATTAAGGACCAATGATTAAATTAACAAAAGAATAAACAGACTTTTAAACCTGAATCCATGTCTACATCTGGTGAATCTACATATACAAGGGAATATCCTTATAATTGGGGGAAAATATGCACGTATGTATGCTTTTGGATGCATGTCTGTGTTTTCAGTGGTTCCAGATTAGGGCTACTTCTGTATTTGCTCTAGGTTCTGAAAAGGGATAAAGGAAGAGAAATCCTGCTGTTCTTCATTGAGTAGGTAGAGTGACAACATCCTGACAACCAAATTAGAGAACTGCCTATCTTCTTTACATGCTATGATGGTTAATTTTATCTGCCAACTTAAATGAGCCATCAACTTCACGGAAGTTGTTCAAATGTTATTTGAATTTGTCTGTAAGGTTGTTTCTGCACAAGATTGACATTTGAAGTAAAGTAGATTGCCACTTTGCAACATGGGCATTTGTGTTTTGCTTTGTCTAATAGAAATAGCAGTCTTAAGCAGAGGTAGAACCATACTGATTATAAAGTAAATCGATTTGAGAATTTACACATGTTCTATCTTCTTAGAATGAATCAAGATATAATAATATAAGCTTTATGTGGGAAAATATTTAGTAGAGCTAATAAATCAGGGTGTGGTTGTGAACCAATGTCAACATTGGAATGTATAATAAAAGAAGTTTTATATAGATATGATTTTAGGATTGTTTTCATTTTTGTTGTTTTTCAACACTACATTATTATGTTTATTGATTGGTATCCTGAGTCACTATGGAAACCATCTACAGTACAACACCTTCTAATATAAAGTTGGCAAGGTAGTTACCTGAATTCATAAACCTAAGATTTGGTTCCTCAAATAATCCAAATAATTTGAATTAGTGTAATCTATGATTTCTATTTTAATATAAATTTTATTGACTTTTAAGATATAAAATTACTTGTTTGTTCTAATTAGGCATTGTAACAGCAGAATTAAAATACAAATGAATAAATAAAGTAATATATAAAAATGAATCTGATTATTTTCTATTTATAGACATTAGGTTTTGGGAATATTATTCACTGCATCTTTGCATTTTTATATAGTTAACTACTTGAAATATATTACTGAGTGTATTTTGCACTTGGCATTGTTATTACAAAAGCTCAATAATGAAGCAGGGAAGTAAATACAACAACAAAAAATAATAATAACGGTAATGATAATAATAATAATAATTAATAATAATAATAAAACTTGAGTCATTTTCTAGCATTTATGTTCTTCGTGAACCTCCAGTTAAGGACTTCTTTAAAAAGTTCCGTTGGAAAGGTGATTTCATTGAAATACACAGTATGTCCACAGGGATAACTAGGATTTCAGGGCTGCTGGTCAAAAGTTTTAAAGCTTATTATAGTTCAAAAGTGAATATAGACTTTAGTGGAAAAACCAAAAATTTCCAGATTTTTAAAGTGAAATGCTTAACAGTTATATAGAACTAGAGCTAAATTATATTTACAAATGCTGCAATATGATCCTCAGACCCAATATCAAGATCTATCAAGTGTGAAAAGTGAAAATGTCATTTATGAGATATTCCCACGTGGTTTCTTTTTATCTAAATTTTATTTGGAGTGAGCTGTTTTGTGTTAGAAAGTAACATTTGCTGAATATACTGGGTGGCATTTGCAATATGCCTTCTTTGAAATCCCAAATCTTATTTGTAAAGAAAGGTTCAATCACAAAGCATTTCCAACCCCTCTTCTGGTGCATACTATATGATCTTCATTACTTTTTCTATTTCTCAATATATGAGGGGTCTTTTTGGCAAATGTGTTATGGTAGAAAAGAAAGGAAAATAATATTTTTGTATAGCAAGAACATGGGGTTTCAAGGTGATTTTTACATCACTGATCATGTGTTATTGGAGAGATTTGCTGGAAGCATTTTGTGAAATGATCTCAAGACAATTTTCAGGTGAAAGAGAAGCTGCAGGAACAGAATGCCTGTGTTCATGAAGCTTTGTTTCCTTATGGACATATTACAGTAAGAAAAATTGAAAACTAGTTCTGAAAGTGATTTATCTTTGATGTTTGTAACAAATACTATAACTCTGTTCTTCCTTCTTAGCATCCATGTGCTGATCTCAGAGCTGATCATACACACATGAAGGATTTTAAAATGTGGGAGATAGACTTGATAAGGATGCAAGAGTGTGCACATAATACAAGGATCTAGCAGTGAATATTTTTAAAAGTAGGATCAATTTTGCCTTTAAAAGGATATAATATTACTATATTTAAAGCTGTGTGTCTTAGTTTGCTTTTTGGTGCTGTGGTAAACACTGGCGAAAAGAGAAGAAAGAGTTTATTTCAGTTTATTCATTTCCACATCATAGCTCATCATCAAGGGAAGCAGGGCCTTGAATCAGAAGCTAATGAAGGCTTACTCCCCATGGCTTGCTCAAGCTGTTTTCTTAGACCACCCAGGACCACTTACATAGGTGTGATACCATCCGCAGTTGGCTGAGTCCTCTCATATCAGTCTTTAATCAGACAGGTCACTGTACTATCTGATGGTTGAAGTTCAGGCAAGAGGGAATCTCAGTTTAAGAATAGTGTTTTTCAAGTTGATAAAAATTATCCATCACACTGTTAGCATGACTATTCTCAGTATAAGAATATATATAGAGAGAATACTCAATAAAAACCTTTCAAATAAGTGAAATCAAGGTCTCTTATTCAGTGCTAGTTGTCAAGGTAACTGCCTAGTCATTTGGAAAATAAAGAGTAACCAAAATTTCCACTTTCTAGCACACAAAATAGAGATAAATCAAAAATTTAAGCAAAATAAAACTACTAAACAAATTATGGGTGAATAATAAGATTGTAAAAGAATGACAGGTTCTTCCATGCAAATGCTTTCTACATTTATAGTGTGTAATATTAAAATAAAATTATCATAAACTCAGGAACGTAAATGTCTCAGCTTTCTGAGTAAATGTTAATGCCAAATATATTTATTAAAAAAGGAATATTAATAAATCAATAATAAAGTCAACATTCCAAACAAAATATTAAAATTTAACATATTTATGAATTTATTAAGTTATTGTTATATTCTTATAGCATATTCTGAAGTTAATCAAGACCCTTTATAATTTATTAAACAAATGCTCTGGAAGTACACTGTGTGTCAATCACAATGTGCTTTATATCTCTTATTCATTAATATGACCATAAATTATTAATTATTACTAATGGCAAAAGCACATATACATAATTTTAATAACAAATAAAATGAATTCTCATAAATTGGCAACTCATAAGAGCTATAACATTGCCAATAGCAATATATCATATTCTGTATCTCCTCATATTAGCACTAAAACCCTTCTTTCAAATGTACTTTATGATTTCCTTGTTTCCAATTAAATATTTTATTCTGGTTTAATAATCTTCATTTGTATTTTTCATGAATAAATAGTAGCTCTATTGCCTTTATATGATAATATTTCATGATATAAATATGGAACTATCTATTATTTACTTGGAGGCTATTATACTTATTTATTATTTATGGTTTTATTGTATGTTTTTGTAAACACATTCATCAACTTTTTTGTTCATAATATAGACAAAACTGACTTACTTGGCCCATATGTAACTTGGTTTATCTTATTCAGTTTTGTCAAATACTTTATAGAAATCTGTTTCATCAACCTATGCTTGTAACGTATTGCAAAAGTAAAATGCACATACATGTGTGCAATTGTCATCACTGCCATAGGTAAGAATATTGAATATAAATGTTCACTGTATGTACTTCATTATATTTTTATTAAGAAATTCATTTATATACATATACATATATATATATACATATATATATATATATATATATAGTGTGTGTGTGTGTGTTTTCCTTCTGAGTCTTGTTAATGTTGTCCCTATGTATATGTGTTCAGAACTTGTCAATTATAATTGAATTCTTTATCAGAGGGATCATCCCCCATTAAATTTATTCTCCTCATTTCAGAAGTCATTCTCAAAGTCTCAGAAATATCTCTTTGTCTAGATATTTTCCAATTCTCCTATCAATTGGTGTCTTCAATGTTCTAGTCTTGTTTAGGAAACTACAGTTCTGAGCTTTCATAGTTGTAGTATCCATTTCCTATCTAGAAGACTCAATCTTGTAGCAAGCTTCCTGGTCTCATGACTCTTACAAACTTTCTTTCTGTCTTCTGCAATGTTCCCTGAGCCTTAAGTGTAGGGTTTTGTGTTTGTGGATCCATAAACTGAGGAGGGCATCATGATATCAGCTATTTGTACATTTTTATCAGCTTTAGATTTCTGTGATGGTTGCCTTTGGCTGAAAGTGAAGCTTCTTTGATACAGAGTAAAATATCCACTTTGTGATATTTGTCTGTGAGTATAAGGATGTGTGGTTTAGGAAAATGGCAGGAAAATGTGTTCTCCTCTAGGGTCCATGCCCTCAATAGCCACAGGTTTGCATTACCATTCATGAATTCTCTAGCTCTGAGTGCCTCAGTCCAATTATAAAGGTGTTGGTTACATACAAGATACAAGTGCATCTATTACATCCTTAGGAGCCATCTGGTCATTGCTGAGTCATAGGCTTAACACCCTTGGGTAGGACTATTATTTGATTTTCTCCCTTGGCAACTTGTATATCACCTTTGGGTACTATAGGAGCTAGTCCTTAGAAAGGAGGCTTCTTTTTCAATTCCAGTGAGATTCTTCTTAGTCCTTTGTCCAAAGTATGTGGAATCTTGTAAAAAGTATGAGATATTTCTTAGCTTTCCAATGAAATTTTAAGTCTACAAATAATATTTTAATAACTTCTTTCCTTTTTGCATCAATTTCTTGATTATCTAGATATTTTTTCATCTTGTTGCTGAAAACACACTTTTGTGTTTCTTCACTTTTGAAAAAATCAGCATTTATGTGTTACATTTTGTAGTATTTTTGTTTTGTCTTTATTGCACTATATGGCATGTTATCACAATGAATAAGAAAGTCATCCTAACTAAATCATTTTTATCTGATTTTATTATTTCTATTATTTTCTTTTTTATTATTTTTGTATGGCTCTGATTTATATGTTTAATCTCATTGACATTATTTACTGATTGATCCTATGAACTCTTTGAATATTTTTCTTTGTAATTTAATTTTTAGTTGAAAGCTTATTTATCATGAATCTTAATTATTAGAAATCATTTGGAGTCTGGAAGAGTTACTTGTTTTCACTTACTTTTTATCAAATCTACCAAAATATTAATTTTTTGAAGGGAAATGGGGGAACAGCTGGGATTTAGTTTACTGTTATATCCTACAAATCATTTCTACAAGGTAAGATGAATACATTCTTTAAATTCTAATAGCTGAACAGGTTTAGTGATATACAATTCTAGGTTCATGTTTTGATGCCACGGTGGATAAATTAAGGAAGAAGAAAATTTTGTAACTTTCATTTAGAACTTGCTAATTTCTTTACAAAAGGGATTTAGGACTTTAGGTAATGTGCAATGCTGTTATGACAGGGTATTGGCTGTGTTTTGTCTATTGTGCAATTTATAAGCATGCTTGCTCATTTAGAAAATTTGTGAAAATGAGGGAAGAATGATTTATAAAGTAAAAATTGCACGTTCATGTATGTTTTCTCATTTCTTATTTTTTTGTATGTTAGGGTGGAAGAAAATACCACATTATGCTTCTGAAATTTTAAGTTTATTTTCATTTTAGGTATTAAACTTTAATGTCCTATAAGACACATTATAAAGTTCCTACTGTCTCATTTCCCATGACCTAATGCCCTTTCAACAGTAATTAGATGCAAAACTTTGACTAAGTTACTTCACCTTCAGCAATAACTGGGATGAAAAAGGGAAACTGTATATTGTTTTCTAGTCCACCTCCAGGTCTACAGCCTGTGACCTTTTAGCAATTGCACCACATGGTTCAAGTCTCTGCTATAATGCTTTGAGATCACTTTTGACTAATTACTTTCTTTCTGAAATAAAATAGTGAGTTTGGAGTCCTGCTCATCCAAAGATTCACATTGTTACTTATAACAATTTGTGTTCTTCAACAATCTCATACAAAGAAAGTAACAGGGATAATATCAATTCAGGCATTGGTCTGTACATTTTGAGGAACACCTAACATTCGTGAACTCCCTTTATGAAGTAACACACAAGACGTTGTGAGAACTAACCAACAGCTTACCTCCGAGTACTCCTGGCATCAAAGCTGCTAGTTGCTGGTTGTCATCTTAAGGTTGGAACTCAGGTGCTCCTAAAATCCTGTCTTAATGAAGATTGCCTTGGCTAATGACAAATGATCATTATGTTTCTGTCTTAGTGGGGAAAAAATGGCTTCACATGATGAAGTATTTGAATTGATTTTAACATCTCTTTTGTTGTCAAATAAAAAGAAAAAAAAAAAAAAAAGGAGAGCTGTGGCCCTAAAGGTGAAAGTGTCAGCTATTCTCATTGAAAAAGACCCATATTTTTGTTTGGCGTCTTTGCTCAAATTAAAGGAATAAGAAAAAATTACTTTTTCTTTTCCATTTCATCAATAGCATGCTTTTAAGTCAATCCTCTCTGATTGCCCACCCTGGTGTGAAATACTTTTCAGGTGGTTCAATGTGCTCTTTAGGGACTTTGCCTGCATCTCAGACGCTTTCTATAATATTATATCCTTAGAGTGGTGCTGGCTTTCACTACTTTTTTACAGTTTCTCAAAAAATTATTAGAGCGAAGGAGATCTTAGATTTTTCTCCAGATAACTTAAATTAACCAATGTTATTTTCCCAAAAGGTATATTAAATCACTGTTTAAACGGTAGAACAATTTCTATTTTCGAACTATTAAATGAATAAGGTATTTGACAATTTCTTCTCAAAGTCATATTTTGAATCTTTAAGAGACTATCAAATAATTGTTCAAAGTTCTGTATCTTAGGACTCTTCCTTTTGTGAATATCAAAGTATCAGGCTAGAAGACCACACCAAAAACAAAAAACAAAAACAAAAACAAAACAAAAAAAACAAAAAAACAAACAAACCAAAAAACAAAAAACAAAAACAAAACAAAATCAAAAATCAAAAATGCAAACCAAAAAAAGGGACAAACTAAGTTCTTCATAATTTCATCTGTTTGCATATATACACATCCTTTGTGTATATATTATGACTTTGGTTTTGCATTTTTAAGGGATTCCTGAGTATTGGAACATGATTGTGTGAACAAATAGGTCTCTGCAAGTATAAGGATTTTGTGTCTTGAACTATTTTATGTTTAATTTCTCCTTAAGTTTGATTTCTCCTATTCTTGTGTGTTTTTATTTTAGTGTTATTCCCTAGAAACCTGTTTGTATTCCAGTGAGAAACAAAAAGAAAGTGGATCTGGAAGTAAAAGTAGGTAGGAGGAAGTAGGAGGAAAAAAGGGAGATGAAATAGTAATTAGAATGCAATATATGAAAATATTTTATTTTCAGTAAAAGGAAAAACCTCTATTATTATAATAAAATATATTAAAATCACATTAAAATATTTATCTTAGTTTGCTTATTCTAATGTGATAAAAAAAAAAAAAAAAAAAAAAAAAACCATGAGCAAAAGCAACTTGGGGAAAATGATTCAACTCATCTTATAGATCACAGTCCTTCACTGAAGGAAGTCAGTGCAGGAACTTGCATGTAGGAAACTCAATTAAACACCACTGAGGAATGCTGCTTACTGGCTCGCTCCCCAGGGATTGCTCAGCCTGCTTTTTTGATGCCACATAGACTTGCCTACAGGTAATCTGATGGAGGTGTTTTCTCCATTGAAGTTCCCTGTTTCCAGACGACAATAACTTGTTGCAAATTGATTAAAAAAAAAAAAAGGGGCTATAGTAAAGATACTAAATACCCCCACCAGCAAAGGGTTCCATTCTTTCCACATCTCAATCACCATTTGTTCACAGAGTCATTGACAGCTATTCTGAAGGGGTGAAATGGTATCTAAAAGTGATTTTATTTATATTTATTTAGTAATTGACTATTAGTGTTTCTTTCCTACTTTTTATTTTTTAAATTGTCTAATTAATTCACTTGCCCACTTGTTGATTGGCAGTTTTATTTCCTTGGTACTTAATTTCTGTAATTCTTTGAAAATACTGGATATTAGTCCCTTTTCTGAAGTGAAGCTGGCAAAGATTTTCTTGCATTCTGTGGCTGCCTATTCATCATGCTAATTGTTTCTTTTGCTTTGCAGAAACTTTTGTTTTGATGCAGTTTCATTAGTTGACAACTGGGATTACTTCCTGTGTTATTAGTATTCTGTTCCAAATGTTTCTATCTACCCCAATATCTTGAAGGGTATTTCCCTATGACAGTCTCTGGAAATACCAGTGTGTCAAGATTCAAATTAATATACCCATTGTGGAAAATAAGTTTAGATATTTCTTAAAAAATTATAACTACTATATACTATATAGTATATACTATATACCCTTACCATATCATTCCTGGGCATATACGCAGAGAACACCATGCCTTACCAAAGAGATATTTGCAGACCCTTGCTTACTTTTACTTTATTCACTACAACAAAGGACTGTAATTAGCCTATTTATCAACATATAAATAAATAATCAAAATTATGTATATAGGAATTAATATTAAGCACTGAAGGAAAATGTAATCACAAAATTTACAGAAAAATGGATAGACTTTGAATGGATAAAATTGAAATCAGACAATCTTTAAAAAACACTACATGTTTTCCTTCATGCATCCTATAAGAATACATATATATATTCTTATAGGATATATATATATATACTGCATATATATACATATATGCAGTATAGGTGCAGTATAACATGTAAAAAAGAATACAAGAAAGGCTAAATATTAGGGTATGTGGGAGGATGAAATGAAGATAATGAATATGAGTTATGGAAGAGTACATAAAGCTAATTTTTTTTATTATTGTCATGGATTTTTTTTATTTTGATGGTGGGATAATTGCATAAAAGTACACTTGACAGAAAAAGTATATAATCCAATGTGAAACTTCACAACTTCCATACTGACTGAGTTGTATAGCTTCTGGGTCTAGTTAATTTTGGTATATGATTCTTTTATTTGCATTGGTGTTTTGTATACATATATGTATGTAAAATAATAAAAACACAAAACTTAAAATCTAATTTCTGGCCCAGTTCATTACATGGAAAATATTACAAGCCAAAACAGTTTTTGTTCAGGGAAAGCTTTAAAGCCACCAGGCCATACAGTCTCTAAGAGATTACTTTTTTCAAATAATGAAGCAAAATAAAAATAATAATAATAAAGTATTCTTTTTCACTGAATATACAATAGTTGAAAACTCAAGGCTGAAAATTATTTTATTAGTAATTAAATTTATTCTTAGATAAGAACACACATATATAATATATACTGATCACTTTCAACTGCCACCTTCCTACCACACTTGTCAATCACCTTTTCCTCACAAATAGTTTTTTGCATTCCTATCTATTCTTTTTTGTGTGACACACTGAATTAAACAAGATTTCCCATGAATCCCTCTCTCTATGAGTAGCCTATATATCACCCTCCTGTGGTTTTGATTCTAGTCCTAAGGGAGATGATTATGACCTCATTAGCAGACTGCTTTTTCTATATCTTTTAAGCATAGTATATGGGCTCTCCTGTAATCTTTATTATCTAGTTCTGGTTGGCAACTAGAAATATTGACAAG
The DNA here is from genome assembly GCA_026225945.1 of Cricetomys ansorgei. Classification (NCBI taxonomy): domain Eukaryota; kingdom Metazoa; phylum Chordata; class Mammalia; order Rodentia; family Nesomyidae; genus Cricetomys; species Cricetomys ansorgei. The sequence continues at coordinate 81,011 of JAMJFZ010002668.1, read as the reverse complement.
AGCTTGTATTGTTCTGAGGCTTCTGTAACTACCTGAACCATTCCTCTGATGATATATCATACCCAGAACTGGGAACTGTGTTCACCAACTCACTGTTCCTAGGAGTTCCATTCAGCCATTCAGGGTAATGCATTTCAATCTCTCATTTGTACATTTTGTTTGGTCAATAAGATCATAGGCTTCTATATCTTTTCTCCATACTCCCATTATTCCACTATTTCTAGCTGCCCTGAACACCTTCTTGCCTTCAATTGCCTGTCTTCCCTCTCTGCTTAAATCTTTCTAACTATAGTATTCAACAGCTTTCTTGTACCTATGTTTATTGTCTCTCTTCATTTAAGAAAACTTTTGCAACCCTAGGGCTCTTTTTTTGTTTCCATGTTCCACGGGCACTGCATGTTAATAAAAGAGGACTAGAGAGACTAAAACTAGGATCTGCTTTCATAATAGAATATGTGTTTGTCTCTGTGGGTCTGAGTTATTTTACTCAATGCCAGTTTTCCAGTTCTCTCCATGTCATGTATTAACTCATAGGAAATTATAGAAAGAAGGCAATGTAAACATGCACATCCCAGCATTCATTATGTTTACATGGAAAGGAAAATATAAATTAGAATTGTGAGGGTGGTAAAGGTGTGCAATTAAAAACTTCATTATTGGATAATACATGTAAAATTTAGTGATTTTAAATTCATTAAATATTAGATAATGCTTTGAAATAATAAAGGAATATTAAGCTATAGCAGAGTAGGTAGTGTACAGATCAACTTATTCTGTGTTTTGCCAATGTACTCTTTAAGTTTATTTTAGCTAAGGCCAAGGGAATTCACTTCATGTACTTAACAATCATTTAATTGTTTAAAATTACACATTTTTATAATTTTTATACATACTTTGCATTTTATATAAATTCATTCACTAATTATAGAGAAATATGCCTGTGGAAAAGCTAGGAAGAGTCTATATTACAGGGTCTTTAAGAAGGAATGACATTTAGAGGCCTGTGTGGTTCAGATGGAATGTAGAAAGAATGCTCAGAATGTTGGCACACACCTTTAATCCCTATAAAGCAATGGTAGACAACATCTTTACTCCCAGTATTCAGAAGGCAGTGGTAGTCCACTCTTTTAATCCCTAAAACAGAAACAGACTGTGGGAGCAGACACAGGACGTGGAGCTCAGAAGAAGCCAGATTGGAATTGACATCTGGGGTAAGTCAGAGTGAATGACAAAGTGATTAATCAGAGGAAGAGTTAGCAATGAGTCAGAAGAAAAAGGCAGACTCTCAGTTTTGAATAGAATGAGTTAAAGAATCAGTCAGTTACAGAAGCATCAGTAACAGCAGGCAGAATGGAGCAGTGAAAGCTCATAATGAAACAGAAACAGTCTAAAGACTGAGTTTAGAGGGAGCTAGTTGGGATGGCTCAATCAGCAGTAGAGGCTTAAATATTCTAGATGATATGAAGATTCATCTAGATGATATGATGATATCGAGATATGATATCTAGATTTTATGAAGGCAAAAGTCTTCCACTTCTAAATTTAAGAGTAGATTGTACAGAGGCCAGAAACGTCCAGGACTCTAAGCTAAGAACCATCGATTGAATCAGCAAAAGAATAAACTGCCCTCTGCTCAGTATGAACACCTGGTGAATCTGGTGAATCTATGTATACAACAGATTATCAGCAAGAAAAATCAATAGTGAAATTTTTAAATTCTGTCATTCACTATTTGTACAGATAATTTTACATTGGTACTTGTTCCAGTATTTATTACCATCTTATGAGTTTCATTTGTTATAGAATAAGACACTATACATAGATTTCTATTTTGTTTATAAATTTTCATTTTAACAGAAAATAGATTATCTTTACAGTGCAGTATGTTTAGAGTTTCCTTTCCCAAACTCCTCCCAGATCCTCCCAACCCACCCAAACCTACCCTATTTTTTGCTCTTTCTTATTAGAAAAGAAACTGGCATCTAGAAAAATAAAATAAAATAAAAAATAATACCAAACCTGAATGAGAAAAAATTACAAGAAGAAAAATAGCCAAAAAGACAAGAGACACATATTTCTACTTTTCAAGATGAAATAAAATATCACTGAGAAAACCTGAAATATTATTACTGGAAAAGCTTGAAAAATATTGTAAACTACTGGTTATTTATTTTGTGTGTGATAACTTTTTACTTTTTAGCAGAGCTAAACAACAGAATGGAAAGGATGTTTGTAATGCTTTCCATTCCTTGCAGTTATTCTTCCAAAGAGAACTCAAATGTTTCGTGGATCATAACATCCATTGTGAGTCATACAAAGGGGAATACATTCTCCTGAAAGATATTTCAGTGTAGTCAGAGAAGAAAGTTTATAACTGAGAACAAGGTCCAAAATTGTGAGCCTTCATTTTCTTATAATTTAGGTCAAATTATAGCAATATAATTGGAGGTCTCCACATTAGAAGGAAAGCCTGGTTGACTCTTCAGTAGAGTCTGGGTTTTTGTAGATTGTTTTTGCTTGCTAGGATAATTTCTCAAGACTCATGACTTACAGAACTTCACAGGTTCAATTTTTCATTCAGCAATACACAACTACTAAAACTAAACTCAAATGGAATCGACCATGAAGAATTAATAAGAAAAATATGCAGGTTATTTGAAAAGAGTCATTAGTTATTTGTACTCACAATGCTGTGAAATGGAAGTTTACAGAGAACGCACAATGCTTCCTCACATTTCATGGAGTGGTGTGAGGGTCTATATAGCCAGGAAACCTGCTTCTGCTAGATTTGAGAAAATTAATTCTTATCATGTATCTTCTATCTCCTTTACCAGGTTATTTTAGATAGTTCTTGTTTGCCTTTCTTTCCTCCTATTTACGAATCAATACCTTTTACAGTAGCATCTTACTTCTAATAATATATTACCAACTCTAACCACACACACACACACCTCTACATACACATATTCACGGGATTTAACCCTCTCTGAAACCTGACCATAGAACCTTTAGGAAAGTAGCTTTGTGCATTCTGGCCTTGGTAACACTCCTTACAGATTGCTGTTCATTTAGAATGGCTCCTTCAGAAGGTCCTTTGTCATGAGCTTGTTATGGATGGCAAGAGTACTTTAGCTCAGGTGACAAGTTAGTTATTCACTGCAAATTGATTGCAGATTTCATGCCCATTTTGAACTCTCTGTTGTTGAGTGTGACTTGAAACTTAAATAGTTCTAGGTACTGAGATGAAGGAGGAAATTATGTTTACAATTTTTGAGCTGATTTTATTTTAAAATGGTGATGGTGTTGCTTAAAATATACCTGTCCTGTCAGGCTTCATCTTCAGTGACTGTAGACTAGATTTTGTCCCTGCTGACACTTAATGTGCAGTTTGATGCATGGATTTAAAAAATTACATCAGATTTTGCTTAATTTGATTAGTAGTATTTTAGTTTACTGCTGGAACTTTGGATGAACATTTTATCGACCCTAAATTCTACATACACTGAAAGAATTATAATAATTTTGGGGCTCTAAGTTGAAAACATGACACATAAGAAAAACTGGAAGTAGGGACAAAGTAGTTGTTAAAAGCTTCAAAGGAGAAGAAAATGAAAAAGGAAAATATCTTTAAAATATCAAATAGATGCTCTCAAACACCAAAAAAGGAAAAACAAAATTAAATGTGTGTGGACATATTTTCACTGGGGCCAGATTTATGATTCCAAAGTTCAGATTTTGCAGAGAAACTGGACAAATTCACCATGAAAGACAGATACACAATCACCATGATTTTTATTTAAAAACTTCATCCTGAAAAGAAGAAAGTAGAATATGGTGTTGGAAGATTTGATTCCCCTAGGAGGGAATGTACAATTTTTTGAGGCATTAATATTTTTCATGAATGTGAATCATTTGGGGAACAGTCTTATGAATGGCCAGGACATTCTGCCTTCCAATTAAACCAGAATCTTAGGGAGCTCATCAGAAACAGAAGTATGCATAGTGATGTAAATTAACTGAAGGAAGAAATAACAAAAGCATGTTCCCATTTAAATGGGAATGGCAAGGTAGACAAGAATTGCCTCAAAGAGACAGATAATAATTGCAAAATAACGATTAAGAATGACAAAGAATGTATGACTACAACTGAGGTAAAGTCAAATTTTAAATAAGTAAGTGACACCACTATAGTATAACTTTAGGAAAAGAGGAGAAAATTTATAATACACACACTGCTGTTTCTTGTAGAAGAAAGGTGACAGCTTGCAGCAGATATAAACTTCTATTTTTATCAGCAAAGTAGAGGAAAAGTAATATTCTGAGTAAAAAGAGATATGAAGAGGCCAAAGTTTTAGATAGCAAACCCACTCAAGAAACACAATCTCTCTGGGAAATATCAAGGTTCCTTATGACCCTGGAATCTTAAAATATGAAAAAAAAATCTCAGATGTGTACTTTTTCTCTCTAGAAGTTCTTTTCTGCCTGTGGATCTAATAGCCGTGGAACAGTTTTCTGATGTAGCTCACAGTGAGTGGTTTTACCATGACATTGGTGAAAATGGTAGATGCATTCATGAATAGCTTTTGAAAGATTATCCTTAGAGATACTAATTTTTTGGGATAATAACTAGGGTCCAGATGAAATATATGAAGCATAGATTCATAAATCTTTGATAATTAATGACCAAAGACCGGAGATTTTGGAGACTGCTACAATGTGGATAGGATGGAAAAGGAGTGTTAGATTAGTTTAAAATAAGCTATAAGTAAGATCTATTAACTTGAAAGTGCAAGTAGATATAAATGAAGTTGTACATCTAGGAACAAACCCTTGATATCTTCTTGGAATAAATAGTCGTGGAGAGAACAGAGAGAGAGGAGGAGAAGAGAAGGGGAAAGGGGAGAGGAGAAGAGAGGAGAAGTAAAAGAGGGGGGAAGAAGGAGGTAGAGAGAGAGAGAGAGAGAGAGAGGGAGAGAGAGAGAAGGAGAGAGAGAGAAGGAGAGTGAGAGAGAGAATATCATAAATTATTCTCCCTAAAACCGCAGAACATGCTTAGATTTGGACAGGGTGTTTCTGTATAGTGTGAACATACGATTTAGTAGTTTGGTGATTACACATGTAGTGTATTATACAACAAATTATTGTGCTTTTCCTTTAATTAATGTGGAAAACTAAACAATAGTAAAACACATGAATACAGTAAGTGTAAAAGGAGAGAATTAACTACAAAAAAGCCTTTGACTTTCACATATATACCATAGACTGTGCATCTGCGTGTACACCATAGAGTATAAACTCTAAAATATAAATCACATAGACACATGCACACACCCAAAGTGACACAGAAGCACACACACCGCAATACATAAAATAACAAAATTTTGTAGAGGAATAGCCCTGTGTAAAAGCTGGTGTCTACATTCCAGGGTCTACATTCAGAGTCCTGTGTGTTTTGAACAGAATTTAGAGACACCTTTAATACAGTATTCAGAAGGAAGTGGTGTTCCCTAGGGGGGAAAAAAAAATCAGTAGAAGCAGACACAGGAATCAGAACTCAGAAGGAGTCAGTATCACACAGGAAGTGATATCTGAGATGAGTCAGACTGAATGGCAGACAAAGTGACTAATCATAGGAAGAGTTAGCAGAGTAAGGACATGCCTGACTCTCACAAGAAAGCTCAGTAAAGGAGAGTTACATAGTGTTAGGGGCAGACGGAAGGAGATCCCCGAGAAATCACCAGGACTCGAGATTGATGCAAAAGCAGAAGGTTTATTTCCAATGCATTGGGGTCCGCCCCCACAAATTCCACAAGCGAGGCAGGTGGGAGTGAGAATCAGCACACTCTGAGCATGCTTTATATACGCTTTTTAAAGGCAGAGCTCAGCAACAGAGTACCAGGCACATTCTATTGGCTACACAGTCATGTGGGTACGGACCCTCAAACTGATTGGTGCTGGCATACAGCAAGGTTGCAGGCTCCTAGAAAATGCAAGCTCAGGGTTTTAGTCAATGAAGGTGGGGGAAACTCCTAGCCAAGGCTGTCAGTCAGCGGTCCATATCTTGTTTGTGTCCCAGAAACTGTCCTTTTTATCTTAGTTCTGGAAACTGTTCTGAGTTACCTTGCCCCTGACTTGGGCCTACAGAGTTTTGGTGCTCTTAAAAGCCTGACTAAAGTTTGGCTGCTTTGTTCTTGTCCTTAAAATAGGAATATGCAGAGTCAGTTGAAGAGTCAGTTGGGAAGCAGGCTGAAGAATCAGTTGAATGAGAAGAGTCAGAATTTAGAAGGCACTAGTTGGAATGGCTCAGTCAGTAGTAGGTCTTGAAAGGCTAAGGCTAAGCCTTCTAGGTCCATGTTAGCCATTTAAATATTCTAGACTGTATGAAGCCTGAAACCTTCCAGTTCAAGGATTAAGATCAGATTGTAAAGAGGACAAAATGCTCTAGGGCTTCAGGGCTCCAGAATAGAGCCAGTGATTTAATTACATAAAAGAATAAACTGTTCTCTGCCCTGAATCCTCTACATCTGGGCGAATCAACATCCACATCCCCATAAACATCTATAACTCCAAAATTAAAAAAATAAAGATTGGACATGAATAGATATTAATCTTTTAACTATGAAATGTTTATCATCAATATGCAATGATTTTACCAGCTGAACCACCTTACTGTAACTTCCTCAATGTAAAAAGTTATTAAATTTTAACTCTTTTAGACACAGTCTGCCTACTTGAGTTGAGTCTTCCATATGTTCAATCATTAAGTATGAATTTCTGGGTAATTATGCAACAATGCCTTCTATAAAAATGTCAGTTTATCACTGAAAAAAATCTATGATAATCACACTCATAAGGATTGTCTTTATAACACATAAAGGTAGCTTTCATAAGCAAGTAATTCTGTTTTGCATACTGTTTTAGATATGACATGCTGGCTTTAGAGCTTGGTATAATTTTAGTTTTGTGTTACTGCAACTCTCCCCTCTTAATAATTTTTTTTAAATTTCTGGATCATCATAGCATCCTCTTTCTTAGCTTATTCTTTAAAAATTTAGACTTATCTTAAGAGGATAATCCTGGTTAGCTACTGTCAGCTTAATATTGTATAGTCAAATACTATGTATTAAAAAATCTCATTGTTATGTATAAAACCAGGAACATTATTCTTGGTTCTTACGTATTTGTGTAATTAGAAGCCAAATGCAATACTTGATCTTTGGTCTAGAACTACTTAAATAGTTATTCTAAATATTTTCAGGCTTTCATATTTTGATGGAAACTTGAAGGTTACCTTGCTTAGTTGCTCCAATTTTGTACTCTAGAGAGGATCTAACTTATACAAGTCACGATCAAAGTTCCTCACTGTATCCAAAACTAAGTTTGAATTCAAATCTTTATTTGGTTACTCAATTAAAACCAGTTTCTTCATAACTGAAGACGTCAAACTAGTTAGAAGTACTGATATTGAATTAAAGAAATGATAGCCAGTTTTCAAAAGATATACAGTAATCATGAAGGTGATGATGGATACTTAGTGATTGTAAATGGAGTCTACATTGATTCAGACTGAGAATGCCTATACATTCATTGAACTGATGAAAACACTATTTTACTCAGCCACCCATCCACTAGCTGACTGTTGCAGCTTGTGTTGCTTTACTGCTCTGTGTATCTTGTACACAGCCCAGTTAACTTCATATTTCTCATTAACTTGACTCTAGAAGATAATCAAATCACTTGGGGTTTGGGGAGGTATGCTTTCAGATTAAATAGAATTCTGTCTGTGATTAATATGTGACTTTGTTCATCAGTATCTATAAAGCATTCTTAGCAAATGCAACACTCAAAGCAAAGCAAGAATTTTTTTTTCCTTTACTCTTTGCCTTTACTTGTGTGTAATAGTGAAAAAAAATCAAAGCAGCTATCAGCCTTTATAGAAAGTTCAGTTTGGTCTTAGGACACATTGTGAAGAGTCTTACATTGGAAATAATTTGACATGGGCACGGTTTCTGGAAAGTGGCTGGCCAACCCACTGGTTAGTCAGCAATACAAGATGATATAGGTACACTTTATAGTACTTTTTCCATTTCAAAGTGACCTCTTATCCCTTCAGGTATTAAGTGCTGTTGTACTATGTGACACTGTCACTTTGGTCACAATTAATCAGAGAGACAGGCTACTGTCTCCTGCTGGGCCAATCCTGCTGGGTCTCCAGAGAATTCTGGATTGAGATTCATGGACACTCTGGGGCTCCCCACATATAGTCAGAATAATAAATTGTAAACTCAAGAACTGTGGGGTGCCGATCCACAGCCATGACTGTAGTGAGAGCAATGCTCCATAGCATCTAAACAACAAGATAAATACTGGAGAAAAAAATTATCAGGGAATAGAAATGCACCATGGTTTTTTAGCTCTTTGGTCCAATTCCTTGGAAGTAAAAGTTGCCATTTTATTTTTCAACTTTAATTAAATCCTCCAGCTTCTGCCTAAATGAACTCCATGGTATTTTTAAATATCACATGAAATCGTTAATGTTCAGCACAGCTCCTGTCATCAGCTTGTCAGAACATTTTCAGCACATGTGTCCTAGTGACTTACAGAAAAGGAGTGCTCATACTGCGTATCCAGGAAAGGCAATGGAAAAAACACTGTGGATGTTCTTAGAAATCTCAACAGTGTACACTGTGTCTAACTTTAATACTTTCTACCCAATATATCTATCTATTCATTGTTATCTATTCTGTCTCTATCTCTCATACAGAATTTCAGAAAAACATCTTGCAGAAGAGTTCCTATAAATTTCATTATTTAAATTTCATTAAATTTAAAATTTGATTTCATTAAATGATAAATGGTAAATTTCATTAAATAAATTAATATTGTTTAAGAAGCACATAACCTGTGTCAATTTGATGACTATCACTTTGTTTTTTCCAATTTTCTTCAGAGTATTATTACTGCTCTTACTATTTTACAGATGAAGAAAAAATATTGTGTCAATAATAATCTTTAAAGATGTTTCATATTTAATTACATGTTTGAATGTATATTTTAATAAATAGAACCATATGTGTGATGCATCTAAACCTTTAATTTTGACTTATCATCAGGATTCTTTTTTTTTCTTTTTTTGAGGCTTTTCACCTGCCACATGGATCCCTTTGGGAGAATGCCATCTCAATGTTCTTAAGAGTTTAATAAAGATCATGAAAAAGATATCAGTACATCCCCCAACCAAAACATTAAGACATACTTTGCCTTAGCACCAGCAAGCTAAAATATTTGTCTAGGAAAGAGAGGGCTTATATTCTTTGCGATTCTTTCTTCAATTTTTCAGAAAAAAAAGACCTTTTTTAATGTTAATTTTCTTTCCAAGGTCTGACATTCTCTGATAGTTGAAAATGAATGACAATTTTCTCCAACTTTAGCGTGACTAGGTTGTTAAGATTATAAATGTGTATTCCCAGACACTCGAACATTGTTCACAAATTGGATTTTTGAAGTGTTGGCAGTGTTCTCTTTGAGGGATGAATCTCCCCTTCAATAGAGATGGGGAGGAGGAGTCAACCAATGCAATATTCCACATACTTTATAGCACTCAGTTTTAAAGGTAAAGACCCTGATTTATCTGTGGAGCAATTTTTCATCCTTGTGTCTTATATTTCTGCTTTGCCAGCCAGGTCACACACTTCCAGTGCATACCCAGAATTTGGTCTGTGAATCCGCAATATGTTTTCAAACTTATTTTCATGTCATTCCATCTTATTTCAAGGATTTCAAGACAGAGCCTGAGTATAAATATTTTACTTCACTTATCTTTACCTTGTAAAATCTAGGGATAAGTAGAACAAAAAGTTATGAGTTTGACAGTAACTTAATCAGAGGTACAGACACTTGAGTGTTCATTCTCCAAGAAAAACTCCACTGTTTTCACAGAAGACAACTCAGCTTCATACCCTGGGGAGTAGTCTAGGGCTCCTAGACATTTGTTCTTTGTGAGTCCTAGGTACTGGCTACAATTTCTAGAAAATTCTTTTGAAATTACAATTTATATAGTTGGTTCTTAGATTTAAAGGGATTTCATGTAACACATAGAACCCTGACATTGATACCAGGACTTGCAATGAACTCACAAGTTATTCATATGACTCCTTTTCAGATGAAGTTTCTACTGCTACTACTATTCTTTAAAGGCATCCAGCAACAATCAATGAAAAAGGAAGTTATGAGTTTGAAGGAGAGTAAGGAGGACTATATGGGTGAGTTTGGAATAAGGAATAGGAAGGGAGAAATACATTTTTATCATAATCTCACAAAAAATTTATAAACTATGCACTCATTCAGTCATGTATGTTTCTATATGCAGATAATTAACTCAGTTTTATCCTCAGGGATGTGAAGCAAGAGATCCTAGGAAAACAAAAGCATAAACTTCAGAGGAACACATTGTATTCATTGAAAGATAATTGAACTATCATTTAAATGAGTATAATATTTTAAATGCTCTTCTAAAGAGAAGGGGCAAGTAGAGAAATATAGACACATCAAGAAAAGTCGGTAGCTATGTTGAAAAAAGAAAATTTGAATTGTAAATTAATGCTTTCTCTTCAAGGAATGTTTACATGCTATAAATTAAAACATTAGTATGTAAAATAAAATTTGCTAACAGTAGCAAATATCACCTTAATACTCACAGGTCACATTTTAAAAGAATGCATTAAATGTTTGAGTATAAGTAATTTTTCTAATTATTTCTGGTACAAAATCATATTTGAGTAAGTTTAAAATATACCTTAAATTTAAAAGGTGATAGTGTTATATAATTAATATAAACTCTGGCTTGACACATTAGTGTTAATGTATAGATTTTCTTATTAATAATTATACTGCATTTGAAATCTTTAAGGTTGGTATAACTTGGGTCATTTGTGATTTAAAATTGAGATGTTTACAAATCTAATAGTTATGCAATCAATCATATGAGATCATTAGTGAGAAAATATTGTTTTCATCCCAGTCCTCTCTCTACCACCACTTTCACATATATTTGGAACATACATATGTAAAGGATGTATTGTAACATTTATATTTGTATAACGTTCTTTTGTATATATATACATGTAACAATAGAATAAAAATTATACCAGGTCCATTATTTTTTCTTGTACTCTTAATTTCACTTAGTAATCTATTTATCAGCATTTTTAGTTATTAATGTTACTAGAAATATAATGGTTGTTTTTAATTTGTAGATTTATCAGAATTAATTTAGTAATTATCCTACTGCTGTTCATTTGGTTTATTTCTTTACCCAAATAACCTAAAATAATTTACCATAAATTACGACTCTATATCCAATAATTCTTTCAAAATGGTTTTCCTGATGTACAATTGGAGTAAGATCCATTCATTTTTAAGATTTTCATTTCAAATTGTATATCTTTTAGAAAATAAGAAAATATCAAAAGCCTCATCAGAATTGTTTATTTGTTTTTTTTTTTTTCGATTTCAGTAGAACTTTGTAGATAACCAACTATGCAATTTCTTATGAGAATTTATATGGAAATTATGACTTTATAACTTTTCCCAAATAGTTTGAGACTTTGCATGGTAGAACATATTAGGAATATGCAACTAGTTTTAGCTGATTAACTAACTTGGTATGAATTTAACTCCTCACTTGCAGTTGTTTATTTTCACTTAACCTTTTCCAATATAACAGTTTTTTTATTAAATTGAAATTGTTGTGTGATGATGATGATGATGATCTTTATACCAATATTTATGTACAACGCATGCAACTATTTTGTAATATATATATATTTTATCATGTAATCTATCATCCATCTATCATCTATCTGATCTATCTATATCTATTTAATCTTTCTTTCTATCTATCTATCTCTCTATATACAGAGATATTGAGAGACATCCTGAGATGAAGGAAGGGCAAGAGAAATTCAGAATTATTTTAGGGAGAATCACGTTTAAAACACAATGTCTAGTTAAAAAACAATCAAAATATGTTGTCAATATTCTATTTTATAATTGTGTTTACTTAAAAGTTCCTATAAATATAAGTTTATTCATTATTTTTAAAATTATATGTACATCTGAACATCTTCATATACATCATACTGAAAAAAAAAAACTAGAGAGATACATGAGACTTGTAATATAAAGCACACATTATTGGTGGACCATATTTCTAAATGACTGAAGCTGAATTCTTTGCATTAGGCTCAAAACTACTTATAAATTATGAAATGAGTGAAAAGTTCTAATTTTGACTCCTTACCCTCCTCTAAAGAAGCAGGATGTGCTAAAATCCAAATATATTGTTTTTCCACCAAAAGAACAGTTCAGTGGTTATAAAGTCTTCACACATTTAATTGGTTAATTCCAAAGCCAAGAGTGTTTTTAGTTTGTTTGTTTGTTTGTTTTTTGTTTTATTTTATTTTATTTTATTTTTTGTTTTGGTTTTTCAAGACAGGGTTTCTCTGTTGTAATTCTAGCTGTTCTGGGAACTCACTATATAGAGCAGGCTGGTATCAAACACACAGTTATCCTTCTGCCTGTGCCTCCAGAGTGCTGGAACTGAAGTTGTGCCTGCCCCTGACCAGGTCAACTGAGAGTGTTCTTATGAAGATGGATGTTACTTGTCATCTAGAGAATTGGGTGAGAACTCTTGCTTTTCCTTCCCAAGCCATGCAGAAGTCGATCAGATGAAATAATAAGAAAGGATGTGGCTTTGTTTTTTGTAAACTAGTTCTTTGACAATTTCATAAATACTTATAATTTACCCTGCTTATATTTCTTTCTTATCACCTCCCAAGCTCTATTAATTTGCCCCCATCTTTTCCCTTGGCAAAATTCATGATTTGGGGTGTTTTTTATGTAATTCACTCATTTTATTTTATCTTCTTATATTTTTCTCAATTATTTGTAAATTTCATGAAGTGTATTTTGATCACAATCAGCCCCTCCTCATTGTAACTCTTGTTAGAGCCATTGTGCTGTCTAGTTTAAGTCAACTTGACACAAGCTGTATTCATCTGAGAGAAGGGAGCATTGATTAGAAAAAAAAAATGCCTCCATAAAATTGGGCTATAAGCAAGCCTGTAGAGCATTTTAATAATTAGTGAATGACAAGGGGGTAGCAACCCATTGTGATTGGTGCCATCCCTGGCCTGGTGCTCCTGAGTTTTGTACGAAAGCAGGGTGAGCAAACCATGAGATGCTAGTCATCAAGCAGTACTCCTTCATGGTCTCATTGCCTCCAGGTTCTTGCCCTTTGAGTTCCTGTCCTGACATCCTTTGATGATGAACTGAGATATGGAAGTATAAGCCAAATAAACCCTTTCCTTGACAATTGGTCGACAATCAACAAATTGGTTGATTTTATGGCAACCCTGACTAAGACATCTATTCACCCCCCTAATGCCATAATTTTGTCATTAAAAAAATAACAAGTACAATTTGTGGTGTTAATATACTCTGAATGTGGGGACATCCACTGGAGCATGGTCTAACTACTAGGGGTTGCTCTTAAAGAATGACTATTTCTTCTCAAGGAGCCATCAACTGCCCAAAGATTGCTCCTTGAACGGGGGGGGGGGGTGGGTGCAGGTGAAACACTTTCCCATCTGTGCTAGATTGTTGAATGGTTTGTTCTTGTGCAGGACATTTTCCCAGCAACTATAGCTGCTGTAAATTCATGAGTGAATAATCCTGTCATGTCTAGATAATAGTTTTGCTGCAGTTCTTTCAGACCTCTGACTCATAACAATCATTTTCCCCCTCTTCTGGGTTGGTCCCTGAACAGTGGGGGCATGTGCTATAGATAGATGTCTGATCTGTGGCTGAGCACTCCACTGATGCTTGATCTTTACACTTTACTCAATTGTAAGTTTCTGTTTTAAGTGGTGTCTACTGTTAAAGAAACTTCTCTGATTATATATGAGAACTATAATTACCTATCAGTAGAGAGATGAAAAGTTAGAGTGTAGTTTGAAACTATGTTCATTTAGCATACACACACACACACACACACGCACACGCACACGCACACGTACACACTACAAACATAGTTCACTCCTAGGGCCTGTGAGCTCCACAACCACAGGTTCTGGCTAAATAAACAATATCAGATATCTATGTAGTATATCTTAGATAAAAATCAGTTGATTACCCCACAGCATCCATGCTACCCTGCACCCTTGACATATCTTATCACGTCAGTTGCCCACAAGAACCTGGTAGTAAAACCTTATTGCTGAAGTCACCAAACACTTTTGTCACAGGACATAGAGGAATAAAATTGTTACTGACTGGGAAGCTTCCTCTTTGCTGGCTGGCTCTCACAGTATGGACAGGGGAAATCATCAACAGCATTATCTAGCTGCAAGCTCTGAGAACTAAATGATGTTGATTGTGGAAAAATCCATTTAGTTTAATCAGGACCTTTGGTGATCCTGTGTAAACTATGTGATCCTAGCCTGCAAATTATACTGGATGGTACACCACTTAAGGTAATGATTTTCCCTTTCTCTTAGTTAAAAATAAAAACAAACAAAACAGTCCAGCAGTGAGGAATCCAGGGGCCTCATTCACAGGATGTGTTGGATGCTTGATCCTATAAACCTTGTTCAAAATCCCATAGTGGAGAAGGACCTGCAGGTGTGTGAAGTGTTTGTTTATTTGTGTTTTTTAGCATATTAAAAAAGTATTAAAGATTCTATATATGTCTGTGTTTATAGAGAAATAATTAACCTCTCAGTCATGATCAGAGAAGCCTCACTTTCCAGAGAATTGTAATGGAAGTAAAGAGGTATGGCTGTAAAATGTTGCTGAGACTGAATGAGTGTTGAGAGCTCAGCCCTAAACAAGACATTTACAGCTTCCTCTCATGGCCTGGGGTATAGTGTGAAAGAGCAAATGGAAAGAATGCAAGAGCCAGAAGACAAGGAGAATCGCTGAGATATGCCATCTTCTGGGCAATAAACAGTTATTGAAATTACATATTCTCAACAACTAGGGTAACTATATTGGATCCAACCTTATTCTTTAGATAATTTTAAACAAATATTGGATACATGGTGATATAAAGTAATTATACTAAACATAAATGCTATGTGTAACACAAATCTGATGGCAATTGTTGTGAAGGATAACTCAGTGGAATGGAAATGAGATCCAGTATTTCTGTCCAACCATGAGGGCATTGGTGCTGGTGCTCTATGAACCCTCACATGAGCACTGGTATCAACTGCCTAGAGATCTTACCCATTATAATTATTTTATTCTTCAATTTATTTTGTATTATTTTTCAGCCAAACTTTATGTCATTCAATACATTTTGATCATATTCTTCCCCTCTCCAATTCTTCCTAGTCTCTTGCCATTGCCACCTCCCTACACTGAACTTTATATTCTTTCTCTCAAAAAGAAACACACACACACACACACACATACACACACACTAAAAATCAAAACAAACAAAATTCAATAAGACAAAAAGGTACACAAAAACATGGAGTCTGTTTTGTGTTGGCCAACTACTCCTGAGCATGATGCCTGCCTTGTTGTTTCGTTGATATGCCCAGTGTCAACCCATTGGAGAAAACTGATTTTACCTTTCCTAGTAGATATCAATTGCAAATAGCTTGTTAAAGTGTGTGATTTTGCATCCACTTCCCCCTCTTTCTGCTGGGATTTTGTCCTATTCGAACTTGCGCAGGTCTTGTTTATGCTGTCACAGTCTCTGTGAGTCCTATTGTTTGGGGAAGACACTGTTTTCTTGGAATCATCTAGAGTCATCTACCACCTCTAGATCTTACTGTCTTTAGACTCAGATTCTGAATAGATCCCTGAAGCTTGGGTGGGTGGTTGGGTGTTTGATAAAGACTTCATATTTAGGGCTGTATGCTTCAGGTCTCTCAATCTGTCCCATTGTGGATCTCTGTGTTTATTACCATCTACTGAAAAAAGGAACTTCTTTGATGAGGGCTGACTTTTAAGTTACATTTACCTCATTTTTATATTGAATAAAATACTATTTCTTTTTGTTGTGAGAACTAAATGAAAAAGTGTGTTAAAGTATCTAATCTGTTATAAGGCTTCATAATACTAATTCAGCTCTGCTCTCTGTGGAGGTATCCTGTGGGCTTTATTGATTCTCTGACTCCTTTCTCTAGAGAGTGCCTCTCTATTCATATCCTTTTGATGCAAACCAAGAACATTTAATGCTTCATTTTGACACATTCCTGAGAAGATATTGAACTAAAAACTCAGCAGTTGTGAGAATTATTTATTATTAGAAGTTAAGTGTTACGTTCCTTTTGAGATAACAACTCTCTCCTAAGTTTGCTATTTATACATTATTTTAATGTTTCTTTTAGAGTTTTATCCTAAAAACGACTCTCTAATCTAGACATTTCTGAAAAAGTGAATTTAAAAACTTGAGAAAAGTCAGGGTGATTTTTAAGCTTTGAGCTAGGAAGGACATGAGCAAAAACAAACTGCTTTAAGTGAAATAATTGACATATTATTAAAATAAGTTATTTCTTTAATTGACAGAGCTGAATAATAACAAAGCACTTTCATAGGCACTTTTTAGAATTCAGGAAATCATATGTTGTACTGTTCTGATACACTGTAACTAAGAAATTAGACTTTTAAATAATCACTAAGAATGTATTAAGATAAAGCTCCTCTTACTCAATTTTTAAAATAAATTATTAAAATAATTCTATCTAATACCTTAGATAACTATTTAATAATAATTCCTTAAGCTTTATGGTGACCACATATTATACATCAATTTTATTCTATAAATTATCTATAAAGAAATGATGTAGCAATAAAGGATCATATATGCCAATTACTTTCTATTAAATATATTTTTAAAGATCTAATCTTAGAAATTTGTTCTTTCATGTCACATTCTGATTTTATGTTAAATATTCCTCTAAATTCTATGATAAAAAACAGAAATAATATGCAATGGAGAATTTTATATTCCAAATAATTTCACTCAATTAATATTTTTCAATATTTTCTCAGATGAAGAATATTTGACAACATAACTTCAAAGACCACATTATTTAATATGGACTGCAGGTTAGTGAACTTTTATAATTGATCTCTCTCAAAAAATGTATTGGAATAATGAAATGTCGGATTTCAAATATTTCCCTCCCTCCCTCCCTCTCTCCCTCTTTCCTTCCTTCCTTCCTTCCTTCCTTCCTTCCTTCCTTCCTTCCTTCCTTCCTTCCTTCTTTCCTTCCTTCCTTTCTTCCTTCCTCCCTCTTTGTTTCTTTCTCTTTCCCCCTCTCTCTCTCCCTCTCTCTTTCTTTCTTCCTCTTTTTCTTTCTTCATTTCAACAGAAAATCTGTAGTTGAGGATGGCTCCGAATTCTATATGTACATAAATATCACCTTGAACTTCTGATCCTCCTGTCTCTATCTCCTGAGTTCCGGGATTACAGTATAGGGTATCAATCCTGAGTTTATGTGGTTATGGCAATCCATTCCAGGGTTTGAGCATGATGGGCAAGCATTCTTCTGCTTGAGCCATGCTCCAGCCTTTTATATATTCTTGGATAGGTTATTCAGACTTCTTGTTGATGATGTTACTCTGAATTAAACTGTTCTTTCTGCTTTTCCTGTTTCTTATTATAGGCTTTGTATCCTGAAACTCATGTCTTACATCTATCAATTCTTTGTATTTCCAATCTTTCATAACTTTTGTGCATGATGCTGAAAACAATTATACAGTCTTTAGTTTTCCTTTTCAAATTTATTTCTATGATAGTTTATTTGAACACTGTCCAGTGTTTTCAGAAAAAAGAATATTTTTCCTAATATTTCTTTCCCAAAAGAGAACAGAATATCCAGAATTTAAAAGTAAACATTTTCTAGTATTAATGAAAAAAAGAAAAATTCTAAACAACTAATTGAAACTTCCTTTTCATATACTTCCTATTAAAATTAAACTGTGCCAAAAATTTCAAAAGTCACAATGACATTTTCATTGAGATACTGATTGTTAAATCATAAAAATGTAATATAAATATAAAACCAAACATTATGGATATGACATAAGACTGACTTATAATAAATCCCATAGACCTGGGAGATCCAGAGAGCAATGTTATAAAATGCTAATTTATAAATCTAAGAACCTGCAAAGTATTTCTTGTCACTTCTTTGTTTATAAGCAAATTGTTTAAAATCTCCAAGCTTCTGGCATTTCCTAGAACACATTATTCACATGTCTCTTTTGGGTATGGAATTTACCTCTATACTACACAGACCACAATATTTCAAATAAACATTGATTTGCTCCTTGTTGAGGTAATTGAATACATGAATTTTATGGGTAGATGTCACATTTCATACATTTTAACAAGTATGTTAGAAAGTATTCTATGTTTGTCACTAAATAACTATAGCTATTTTAAAGATAAATATTGAAATCATTTACAAACTCATGCATTACTAAGAAGTCGTGTGGTGTTATATAAGCAGTTAGAAGGAGAGGGCAAGGGAAGAGGTTTGAGGAAAGAGGTTGGAACAAGGAAAGAGAAGGGAGAAGTGATGTAATTATATTTTAATTAAAACAAACTACATTGTTAATTTTAAAAATCTACATATGCTAAATTCACAAATACAAGATACATAGATGTTGTTCTTCAATTTTAGGCATCGGTTTCTAAAAGATGAGAAATTAAAAGTATCTATTTAGTTATTTGTCTAAAAATTGGGAGGATATAACATTTAAAGGGATTTGATGAGTTTTTATTGAATCTACCAACTCGGTTAGCAGAGTTGGAATCATTTCCAAAATTATATGTTAAGTCTGGTGGCCATGAGAAATGAGAGAGACTCTTATGTAAGATTTTGGAGAAACAAAATTGAGGTGTTTGCCAGCGCTCCAATACCGTTGCGTAGCTTAGCTTGCAACTTCTTACATGATGTTCTTATCTGAGGGTCACGTAAAAGAATATAAGATGATCATTAATTAAATGTCAAAATCTGAATGGTTCAAAACATGGAATGGTAAAGAGAATTTAAAATTAACCACAGGGTTCCAGGCAGTGCTTTCCTATACTGGATCACGAGATTTCATGGTTGCCTTTTGCGCTGTACATACAAAATACGAGCTTTGAAACTAGAAGACTCGTGGCTTAAGTTTTAGGCATTGTTCTAATGGTTTTGGTTATGATGTTTTGGTTTTTTGTTTTCTTTTTTAAATTATACATTAAAATTTTTCTGTTCATATAGAAACAAAATGGGTTAATTTTGAAAAGTTTAATATTTTTCTACTATCATAATCCATTATGAATCAATTAGTATACTTGTGGAAGTTTTACATTACTACTTGATTATAAACATTTTGTTTGGTTTCCTGATTTTGAATTATTTATTTAAAAAATGTTAAGTGAATTTTAGCTTATGATTGACAGAGGATTTCCAACAATTTCTGCAATGGCCCTGAATATATTAGTTACTATTCTGTACTAATTTGTGTCAAGTAGTGTTCTCAAATTTTATGATTTTGAAAAAAAATTATCAATCATGCTGTAAGTACTGAAAAACTCTGTGTCTTCCTGTAATACATCTTCTCTTTCTGAAAAATCAAACACGCATATCTAACTCATTAGCATGCAAATTTTATTTTATGTTTAATAAATATTAAAATTTAATATTATCAAAATATTAAAATTAATAAAAATATTAATATAAAAATTAAATATTAAAATACATAATAAAATATTTGATTTTAATATTAAAATATTAAAGTTAATAAATATCAAATTTTTAAATCATGTATGTGAATCATTTAAGATAAATTTCTTTATGATCACTTATCAGTCATTTTGTATTCCTTTTCTTATTTCCTGTAGCTCCATACAAGTGGAGCTATATGAAACATGAAATTTTATTAGAGGAAAAAATACAGCATATGGAGAAGTTAAGGATTCCTGGAGAGTGCACTCTCTCATGATTAAGTGTATGATGGTGGTAATAATGATGGTAGTGGCCCTGGAGGTGGTGATAGCAATCGTGTGTGTGTGTGTGTGTGTGTGTGTGTGTGTGTGTGTGTGTGTGTGTGTGTGTGTGTGTGTGTGTGTGTGTGTGTGTGTGTGTGTGTGTGTGTGTGTGTGTGTGTGTGTGTGTGTTTATAGTTTATGATTAGGTTCATTACAAACAACCTCAACATAGTGTCAGAGATACACAGTTCCCCTTGTAGCTTATAAACCATAGCCCATGTTGTAGATGACATTTTGTTTTTGTTTTAGGACTCTTTTCTTTTCTCCTTATTATTTTAGGTTTTTTTTTCAGCTCAAGTTATCAAATCTAAGCTCTCTTACAATGTACATGACCAGGTTATCATGAAACAGAAATCTCAGTCACCTTATTTCACCTTTCAATTCACTTTTCATTAATAACTGTCTCATAGAGACTTCAAATCCCAACATCATATCCAGAGTCATTTGCTTTAGAGAGAACATTTAATAGTGTTGGCATTTCAGTTGGTTAAATTCCTTAACAGATCTCTTAATATATGTGTATGTCCTTGGTTCTGCATTATAGATTGAACATTTGCATACAGAATTTGGAATAAATGTTTACTCCATTAAAGGTCTACTATCCTGGCTTGCTTAGGAGTTGAAATTTCCTGGAATATGAGATTTCAGACAGTGTAATCTATGGGTACATATGATACACATAAAAAGAATAATATGGCCTTGAAAATATACAATGATTGAAGTATGAAGTAGGAATGTAAAAATACTTCTCAAGAGGGGGAAAATCGAAAGTAAATAAAATATAGATTTCAGATTCAGCCATTCAGCTTAAAGAAATAATAATAATTTTATTATTTTTCTTGTTTGGCTGAGAGAAATAAGGATCCAAAATTGACTTATGCTAAATTAAATTAAAATACCAGGGTCCTTTGGTATTTTTTAGTTCAAAATATACCATATCCCCCAACGAATCCATTGGGTTCTCTCTTTACTGTGGCTACATGAAACAAATGTGTGAGCCAAATCTCACTAATTTTCAATTACTCTGTGGTTCCTCTTTCCTCTGGCTCAGAAATTATAGTACATACTATCATTGAACTGGGTGACCTAGATTTAGTGGCATTGATAGCATCATAGGACACACAGATCAACTCACAACTCTTAGTGACACAAGACAAGAGAGCCATGGTTATTACAAAGAACAGTAATGCCAGAACTGACTGGAGCATTTAACCTGTAGAAATATTTGGTGTTTGCTCATCAGCATGGAGTATACAGGGTAAAATGGAAGGCATCTAAAAGGCTGCTTCTTCTGAACAGGTAAGAAATGGTCTGGGTCTAGCAGAAAGCAAAAAGAATTTTGATTTATGAAACAGAGAATAAGAGCCCCTCACTCATTTAAATTCATATTGGAGTCAGTTAACAAATTCAGGATCCTTGGAAGAAGTGGTATCTTGGGAAAGGAGACTCACGAACTGCACAAAATTAATATGATTAATTTTCCTGTTTTCCATCTGTAATGGGATCCACAGCCATTTTTCAGGACTGCTACTGACTAAGGCAGAGAAAATAATAATAAATTTTATACAGGCACTGGATTGGAACGGAAACTAAGTCCTCTAGATAATGAAAAACTTATGGCTAACTAATCTGAATAGTAGATATTTGGGTTAGGTGATTGAGAATCTGGATTAAGGATAAATACTATAGGTATTTTTTAATCCATTTGTAGTGATTCCCAGAAACAGAATGAATAGTAAGAAGAGGCAAAATTGAGGCTTCTCAGATATCTATGCTGAATCACTTACCTGTGAATTAGAGGTATTATTGTAAGAAAGGACAAATAGAATTTCTTATAACCAGTGACTATGTGACTATTATAAAGTGAAACTGAAAAACAAAAACAAATAATTATCACATTTCTTTTGTTTTGGAAATGGTTAATGCTATCTTCAGGACTCACAAAGTCCTGAAGGCTCATAAAGTACTCACAAAATTAGATATGAGTTAAAGGCAAATGGTATGCATTGAAAACCACTGCAATAGAGAAGTCAAACCTTAGTAACTGAGACTGATTTTTAACCAAATCAAAGACAGGAAGCTGCTTCAATGCTGTGACTTGATTAAGTGCAAGTTGATCTAAAGGAGGCCATCAGGTTTTGCTAATACATACAGATTCAGAGAACAAGCAAACTTCCTTGTTCTCTTGACTTGAAAACAATAGGGCAAGTAGTTGTACAAGCTGAAAAAGAGCAATAAACAATAGTAGACCATGACCCTTCCATAGGAGCTGAGGGTAGTCACTATAACCTTCAGTGCTTCAATATCTAACAGAAAGTCTCATCATAGGTCCTTCAGGATATTGCTGTGGGTGATAGAATACCTTAAATCCTCAAGCTTTCTAAGATAAATGCTCTACAATGTTCATCTAAAGGTATCATCTATCTTAGTAAGGGTTCCTATTGCTGTCATAAAATACTTTGCCCATGGACTATTTAAGGAGAAAAGAGTACATTGAATTTTACAGCTCCCACATCATATTTCATCACTGAGGGAAACCAGAAAAGGAACCCAGTGTAGGAACCTGGAGGCAGGAACACAGATGCAGGAACTGAAGCAGGGTCCATGGGGATTGGCTGCTTACTGGTTTGCTCCCTGTGGCTTGCTCAGCCTGCTTCCTTATACAATGTAGGACCACCAGCATAGGTTGGCACCATCCACAGTGAGCTGGGCTTTTCCACATTAATCATTAATCAAGAAAATAACCCACCAACTTGCCTACAGACCACTTATAGAGACATTTTCTCATTTAGCATTCCCTGTCCCCAGATATATCTAGGTTTATGTAAGTTGACAAAACAAAAACAAAAAAGGTAACATCTAAAGCTGTAAGAGATATGATAGTGTTAGTTAATTCCCTAATGATGGATGTGAATACAATAATGGTATACTCAGAATTTTGTAGCTCTCACTCTTACATTATCCTTAATCTCACAAATTTTGCCTGTGCAGAAGATGACTGGATCATAGAAAATGCTAGCAGACTGTTTGGAACTTAATCAGGCACTGGCATCTATCCTGCATGCTAAATCAGTTGGAATTTTGAGCCAAGTTTGAAATAAAGACATTTCCTTACACCTAGATGTGGTTATTTGTTGGATTACTTTTTCCTTTATTTTGATGACTACATATTTTATTTCTGTAGTTACAAATTACCATGAAGATAATGACTTGCTGAATAAAATTTATTTTCTAGTATTCAGAAATTTAAGATTTTTTTTATTATATTCTAAACTGAGATAAGGGTTTCTGGAGGCCTATTTCAATGATGTGTACATCACACTTGGACTCTAAATATAATTAAATAGTATCATGTGGATAATGACCCTCAGCTTTTAACAGGGCCATTCCCTTTACAATGATGTTTGTGTCTTCATCAAACCTTACCTAGAATATGAACTTGAATTAATGATGGTATTGAGTAAGAAGTGGCAAAAGTGACAGTGTGTCACATTGAGAATTCAGTTATAAAGGAGACTTGGTGATGGAACTCTTAATCTTGGATGCTACCTCCCTAACTTCCTTCTGATTAGGCCCTGCTTTAGAAAATCAGAGACCTGCTTTGAAGGCACACAGGTAGCCCTCTGAGAAACCCATGTTGAAAAAGATTTGGTCTTTGGCTGGCAGCCAATGGGAAACTAAGAACTATTGGCAACTGCCCAAGTAAGCTTGGATGCTTGAGGTCAGGACTTCAGATCATACTGCTGCCTTAGGGCTCCTGCTTAATTTAATAATGCATTTTGAGCCAGAAATACACTTGGCCAAACCAGAAGTAATTTCCTGATCCAAAGGTCTAGCAGTTTCGAATCACTAAATGTAGGAATAATGTTTTATTCAACAGGTATATAGTGATTTTTCTGATGAATCAACACTGCTTTATCAATAATAATAGTATTTTTCATATCTTTTTATTTATAATACTTGGTATCCCCATGCCCTACTTTAGAAGCATTTTCTTGTTTCTTCATGTGTTTATTAACATTTATTTAATTTAAATTATTTTCCTTAATTTAATTGTATTAAATGGTTCATGTTTGGTTTTGGTTCTGTAAATAATTGTATGCACTGGTCACAAGACAATTTTTCTTCAGTCAACTGAGTAATTCACAATTAATTTAGTTTGAAAACAATATTAAAATAGACAATATTTACAAATACTGAGGAAAACCAATCAGCTGCCTTACAAGATTGAAAAGATGTATCTGTTCAAACGATAAAATTCTTTAGAAAGAAATTATTTAACATATTCTCAGTATCTGTTATGAATCAGACCTTCTCACTGGTTTCTATACAAAAGTGAGAGTACCTATGATCCAGTCTATCCTGGATTTTATCTTTCACTTAAAAATACACACACACAATGCACCTAATAGTCCAACAGATGTTTACCATGACTTATTTGATGCCATGAGCTACAGAGAAAGGAAGGAAGTAGAAAAGTGGAGCCATATAAAGTCAAAGCTAAAATTAAAAACACAAAGCAAAACAAAACAAAGCAAAGAAACCAAAAACTGAAGACAGGAAAATTTAAGCATGGGAGATTGAGCAAAGAGGGCAGACGAAGCATCCTCAGTTGATAGTAGAATTTTGTAGACCTTTCTCAGAAAATGCGATCCTGATTTTGCAGGCTTGTGAAAGCTATTTGGAGGACTTGGTTTGATTCTCCATAAAATAAATTGTAAAACTTTTAAGCATTTTTTTTAAAAGAAGGGGGATGGTCCTAGGTGTTCAAATAAAAGGCAGAGATGGAGTAGCATCTAGTAAGGGTAGTAGATACATTAATCAAACTAAGGATATATGAAAACTCCTTATGGAAACATACTAATTAGCTGACTGCAAAATAAAATTATAAATAAAAGTTCAAATGGAATAACTTTCCATGAGTGGACTATAACACTTCCAGATGAATGAAAACTACAGTGAAAAGCATGGAATACTTCCTTAAAAGTTACTATTTAGGAAGACCTCAGTGTTCTTCAAAACAATATAGGTCATTGCATTGCCCTTTGTTACCCACCTAGTTACTTGGTTAACCTTTATACTAAAACCATATTACTGAAAATATCATACATTTTGTCTATACACATAGAGAAACAAATCTCAAACCTGCCATAAAATTTCATCGCACATATGATTTCATTGTGACTAAAAGTTCTATTCTAGCTGCAAGATGTGAAATATACCAATAGGCTACCCAGTCTTGTGTTCTACATACTACAGTATCTACTTAACATAAAATTTGTACCTGTAGTGGGGTGTTCATTAGAGAAGACTGCTCAGGCATGGGTTTAAGCCAATAGAAAGTCTTTATGAGCTGAAGGCAACTACACTGGATATTTGGGATCCCAGCATAGCCTGAAGTCTTTCTCAGGATGAGCTTTTAAGCACAAATACCATATTCTGGGTTGATATACTTCAGTTAACAGGAGCAGCTAACCAGGAGCAGAACTACATAAGCTAAAAAGCAAGTACATTTTGAGACTTTCCTGGAGCTATACAGACTTTGATGTATTAGGCCTTTATTTTAGTTTTGGCATGTGGTGCTCTCTACATGCTGAGTCTTATAGCCCGACTGCCACTTCACTCATGGAGTCAATTATACTAAGGTCTGAGAGGCTACTAAGGTCTGGGGCCTGGTTACAGTGCCTACAGATGCAACATTGACATGGCCACTACTGGACAACTAACTGCTTTCTGACTGGGCTTGAGGCCTGCTCCATAGGAGAGGATTCCATATCTGATACTGTAATTCTAGTCAAAAATCCATGGCTGGAGAGATCACAGGATCTAGAGAGGAACCTACAGTTGTTATTTTTCATAACAATCATATTTTAAAAATTGATTTATATTTTCAAAGAATTTACCTCCTATTTTTCTAAGATTAGACTGAAAGGGGAATGGTAAATATGAAAGAGAAAAATATTCCACAATTATTTTGCATTAGTTTAATACAAATAGCATGCATTATGGATGTAAGAAATGTAACAGCAATGACACTCCTGTAGAACCTGCATAAGTTTCAAAATAAAATCAAATTCTCTGGTAAAGAGTTGAACAAACAAGAAAGAAGAAATGTGTTATAATTTTACAGCTTGGAAACAGTGATACATAAGGATAGGATTGCCTTATTCTAAGCTGAGTTGAGTAGAATAATTTTAGGAGCGAAGTTATTTTATTAGAGGAATGCTAAAACTGCAATATTTTTCAGAGATTCAGATAAAATTTCTATGTCTAGTTGAGTATATGAATGTAAAGAAACATTTAACTTTTTAATCCAGCAACATGGCTGCTCTGGGTAAGGATCACATCCAAGGCCTGTGTGATTTCTCTTGAATGCAGCACATGCCTTTCAGTATGCCAGCTGAGAAGGCAGTGGTGGCAGACACCTTTAATCCTAGCTATCAGGATGTTAAAGAAGAAGTCAGTTCAGAGGTAGGTCACAGTTCTCAGTTCTGGGCTCACAGTTTAATGGCTCTAAGTTCAGTCAGTTCAGAGTTAAGAAAGAAGCAGTAGAAATTTTGAGAATAGGAGATAGAGTCAGAGCATGCTAGTCAACTGAGAAGCAGAAAGTTAGAGGCATGGTGAAGTACAGAGTGAGTACATACCTTTTAACCCATGTCTGAGAGTGAATCAGAGTGAACCAGAGAGTCAGTTGAAGCCTAGCAGAGCAGTTCAGTCAGAAAAGTTGCAGGAGTCAGCCAGAGTTAGCCAGAGTCAGAAGACTTCAGTTAGAAATAGTCTACTGGCTCAGAAGGTCAGTTTGAACCACTCATCTTGGAGAAGAGTTTGAGCCAGAACAGCAAGTGAGTTGAATCAGCTGACCAGAAGAGTCAGTTGAGTTCAGTACAGCTCTGAGTTCAGAAGGAGCTAGTTAGAGTAAGTCAGTCTGCATTAAGTCTGGAGGCTGAAACCTCGCAAGTCTGGACTAGCATTTTAAGATTAGATTGTATAGAGGCTGAAGCCCTCTAGGACTGGGATTGAATTAGTAAAGAATAAACTGTCCTTTGCTATGAACCCACAAGAATAAAAAAATAAATCAATGATCACATCAATAGCTACATATGATTTAGAAGTTTTGAATACAAAATGGAAGAGCCTCAGCAAGCTAACACTCCTAAAACTTGACCATTATCTCTAAAAACATCTTTATGTACTGAGAAAACCAAGATAAGAAGGGAAGAGTATCTGAAGTCAATACCAAGGGAAAAGAGAAAGGGCATATATACTCAATAAACTAAAATTTTAAGTACCTAAAGTAGACTGGTGAGGAAATGCTAACATGTGATTAGGGAGACACATTGAAACCAAAAACAGAAGTATTCCAAGATACTTTACAAAAACCAACCAACCAAACCAAATGCATGGATATTTCAATGTGTGTGATGTCTAATATTGACTGTCAACCTGACTGTATCTAGAACCAAGTAAAATTGCAAGCTTCTAGGCACTGCCGTGGAGGGACATTTGTGATGAGATTATTTGAAATGGGACAACCCATCCTAAAGGGAGGAAATACCTTCTTGTGACAGCCCAGACAAAAGGACATCAGAAAAGGAAACTTGCATTTTCTTGCTTCTCTGCTTTCTCAACTAGTAAGGTCAGTGTGTGGCTATAACAGTCTTTCACTGGTATTAGAACTATCTTTTTAATAAACCCAACATAGGTTGAAAACCAGCAACTCTTCCGATATCCTCCAGGCTTTTAACACTACTTTGGGATTATTGAAATAACTAGCCCCGTGGACTGAACAACTACAAGGTTTTTGGACTCTCCCATGATTGACAAACTCTGTGGGACATACCATGTAAGGTAATTTAATAAATCTATCAGTTCTATTTCTCTAGAGGGACCTGAAGAATGAAATATATTTCTTCTCATTTAAAAAAAAAGTATTGTATTCATTCTGAAAATTATGTGATCCTGAGACATATTATGTATTATTTAGAAGGAATGTCTTCGCTTTAAAGTGTAAAGGAGCATGATGAGATAATTATAAGGCACTGTCTTCATATGAGCTGAACAGCTGATCCTCACTTTCTCTCTCTACAGAAGACATACCTTGGATACATTCCTAATCCTGGTTACTGAGGCCCAGTGAAGGACTCTAATGAATTACAGTGGCAACTCCCCAGTGATTATTGATTTCATTCAGCTCACTGAACAGAAATAAGTACTTTCTAATGTGTTGTGACATTGAATAGATGTGTTTATTTATTAGAGGATGTTTTAATGGCAACATGCCACCTTGTCAGAAGAAAGAACAACTTTCCTACCTGGGACAGAAGGAATACCAAATAAAGACTGGCAAATTAGAGTTGCCTACATGAATCTGACACATGAATGATTATGCCATTTAAAAATATGACATAAAGAAAGAAAAAGACACTATAATTAGAGATGCAATGATTTTCTGACGTTTTCCTCAATTTTACCACCCACAATCTTTGACTTTTGGTGAATTATATGACATCATCACCCTCACTCTTTCTAACCCAGAGTTGTAAATGGTGACAATTTTAAGGGTTAATGTGAGCATATAAACAAACATACAAATGAAAAACGTGAGAATCTATAGAGAGTGAATACCACCCAAAACATGTAAATGAAATTATTAGTGCTAGTTTTTCAGTGACATTAATCTAGGT
The DNA here is from genome assembly GCA_026225945.1 of Cricetomys ansorgei. NCBI lineage: Eukaryota > Metazoa > Chordata > Mammalia > Rodentia > Nesomyidae > Cricetomys > Cricetomys ansorgei. The sequence continues at coordinate 52,268 of JAMJFZ010002668.1, read as the reverse complement.
AATTCTGAGATAAAATAAAACAAAACAAAACAACAACAACAAACCCTTACATCCTCTGCAAGAACTCTGTATTGCTTTGAGTCCCACTTTGGAAGTTACAGTAGGTTATTTGAAGGTAAGCTCAATAGCATCAGTTTTGAATTGCAATCAGCTAAGGCATTAATAACCATGTAAGTATTACACCCAGTAGGAATCTGTTGCATTTAGATGTAAACAATTTACTATTTACCAGTATTGGCATTGGAGTTAAAATATTTTACTGCAGAGAAGAGAATATTTTGAATGTACATTTTGTTTGTAGCAAACGTTTTAAATCTTAATTTTATTGATTATCTTTAAGGAATGTAACATAAAGCTTAGTTTACATGTCTATATGATAAGCTGATTTTATTTTTCAATGAAATTAGCATCTCTTCCAGAATGATCTTTGTTTTTTTATTTTTACCATCTAAAGTCATTTCTCCTAAAACTATCAATATCATATATCACATTTCATCATCATGCTGTATGCTTGATTTTCAAATCCACAATATATATAACTAAAAATTTGTTCTTTTGTTATATTTCTGTTCAGTCCTTAATGCTAGTAACTTTTGTACTTTATGTTCCTGAATTTGACTTAAAACTTGTTTTCACATGTGATATAGGTTATCACATGTGATATAGGTTATAGGTTTTACCTAGCATAATGCACTCTAGTTTCAATTATATTGTTAGAGTTGACATTTTCTCTTTCTGAATAGTATGTGTGTATACAGGTGAGTGTGTGTGTGTATGTGTGTATATACATTTGTGCATATGTACATCTTTCCAATCCATCATTGGAGACAAGTTGTTCCTATACATCGGCTATTGTGAATACTGCTGTAATGAACACAGTGTGAAGATTGCTCTATCATGCTAGAAGAGTTGATTATCCCCATGTAAATGGCTGAAATTCAATCCTTCTCTTAAAGCACACAAAAACTCAACTCAGTATTTCCCAGTTGCTTATAGTTCTTTGTGTAGGGTTGAAGTGGTGGACTTTCCCCCAACCACTTTAGTATATCTATTGTTGTCTTTGTTTTTCTCATGTTTAGGCAGCCATGTTGGTGAGACTTTATTGGTATAGATTCTGAAAACATACATTCATTTAACACCATGCAGACTGAGCAGGTTGTATATGCATATTGAAGAACATACACATAAATAAATTATTTGTTTAACAGCAATTAATGAAAGAAGTCCATTAATTTGAAATAGAGCAAGGAGTAGTATATTGGCTGGTTTCTGGAAAGGCAAGAGAAGGGGAACATTATGTAATTACATAATAATCTTAAAAAGTAAAATAAATACTTTAATTTAAATTAAAGATTTATATATAGCACTCAATGTTATAAGACTCCTAGAAGAAAACATGTAAAAGGAAAATATCTTTGCTATTGGCATGGCTAATGGTTCCTTTGATATTACATAAAACCATAACAAAAGGGAAATTAGGTTTTTCACAGGAAAGGAAACAAAGTAAAAAGGCATGGGCATGGGGAAATATTTGCAACTGTGTATCACATAAGAGCTTAACATTTAAAGTTACAAATAATTCAACTACAACAAGGAATAACCAACAGACAATATGATTTTGAAATAGGAAAAGTTCTTGATTAGAGATTTTTGTGAAGCAAGCATAAATAATCACCAGGAGTTTAATGCCAAGGACCTCAGCTTCAGGGTTCACTGTGGGAAATCAAATTCATACATCCTTACTATAAAGGTCTGAGAGAACAAATACCCAATCCAAAAGGGCGAAGAGGGAAAAAAAATCACTCTTACATTCCTCCAGGTGATATAAAGGTTATATAGCTATTGTGCACATCAGAGACTTTCATTTAAGATTGCTTGGTTCTTCTTGTCGTTCCATTGAGTACACGGTTATATTTTATTGTGATGTCTCATTTAGAGTATCTCTCCATATCTTTGTTGGACATTTGAGTATCTTCTTTGAAGAGATGTCTATTTAAGACCCTTCATTATTCTTTCAATTAGACTGTTTTCTTCCTATTGCCTTATTTACATTTTAATTGTATTCAGGACGCTAATTCATTGTCACATACATTATTTTAACATATTGTTTCTCATTTATAAATAATATTCTAGTCTTTGTATGCACTGTTGTATAGACGTCAATATTAATGTATATTTAATTCATATTTTATGTATATTTCATATTTTTAATTTATAGGAAAGATATCTTGAGAAACCTAATATTTAGATGTTTATGTTACTTTTTATCTAAGTATTATATCAAGTTTTGTGATTAAGTCTGCAATTGCCTTTGAGTTAATTTTTACATTTTTTATTCTTTTTATTTTAAAATTTTGAATATGCTTAAAATGTACCATACTTTTTATGTTTTTTTTATTATACATACTTAGATATTATTTCTTTTGTTTCCAATCTTTATTTTAGTGTAATACTTACTTCAAGCAAAACACAGTAAGTTTTAATTCATTCATTTTGTATGTAGCTATTCAATTTTCCCAATATGCTTCTGCTGAGTTCTATTTTTCAGATTTTAATGCAGTTTCAACTCTTCTTCCATTATATATCTCCCTCAAAACCCTTGTGTATTCACCTCCTTGCTCTTCTTCAAACTCATGGCCTCTACTTTCACTAATTGCTATTGCATGCATATATGCATTTGTATATACATGTGTATTCCTAAATATAACTTGTGTAGCCCATATAATTTTACTTATATGTGTGTTTTCATGCCTGTTTGCTATTGGAAGACCATCTCTCCTGCTCCCTGCTTTCATCAGTTGTCTATAGAGTTTTGCATATGGTTGAAGTTTCTTGGGCCTTTTCCTCCTCACTTCGGCATGTACCTTGTTGTTGTCCTTTTCCATCTCATGGGTGGGCAGTCATGTTGCTGAGGTTGTATGGATGTAGCTTCTGACATTATTGGAGATGAATCTACAATCTCTTTTTAACTAAGCCACTGTAATTCCTAACAATAATGTTCAAACCTTTGTCTTAGTATCCACAGATAATCACAGTACACAACTCTCATCAAGGAAGCTTCTCTTTGCCACAGAATGATACAAAAAAAAACAAACACAACCAATAACAATGCAGAATTATGGATTCCAGTCACAATAGAATCATCTCTAAAAGAATCCCACATGCAGAGCTCAGGAAACATTGCAAAAGAGTGAGCAGAAACATTATAGAAGCCAGAAAATCAGAGCTTTTTCTGTTAGATTGTGTAGCCAATATACTTTTTTGAAAACATTTTCCTTTATCCAATTGGTTATCTTATCACCAATTTCAAAAGTAACTGATAATATATTTGAGGATGTATTTGTGGATTCTCAATTTTCCCTTTATTTATGGCAACACAATTATGTTCTTATTATTATGTTTTTAACAAATTTTGAACTCAGAGAATACAAGAATTCTGAATTGGTTCTACCTATTCAAGACTTTCACTTAAACATAAAAAGTAAATAAATTTCAGTGCCAAAATTTTTTATTGCCACAAAAGGAGATTTTGTTAGAAATTGTATTAAGTTTTTAGAATGATGAATACTGACAGCTTAAAAATATTGTCTTTCCTCATGTTCAGCAGTAGATGGTCAACAGAAAATGAATTCAGTAGCATTTTCAAGGTTCTTTGTTTTATAATGCTTTGTTAGGACCTTTTGTCACTTTACAGGTCCTTTGCATGTGTACTATATTCTCATTTTTGTGATTTTTGTGAGATTTCTGTGTGTGCAATCTGTGTATCTCTGTGTCTATATGTGCTTTTTGAGCTTTTACTTTAGCTGTTTATCCTGTTTATTTTGTCCTGTCCTGGCTTTTTTGGTTTTATGTTATCTAATTTTATTTTAGTATTATTGTTTTTGTTTGATTCATTTATCCTAATGAGAGATAGAGAGGAAAGACGACATGGACTCGGGTAGGTGAGGAAGTGGTGAGGATCTGGGAAAAGTGGAAACCATAATTAGAATATAGTATACTAAGATCTATTTTAATAAAAACTTGCCTTCCCATTGATAAATATTTAATAGTTTTCTATACCATAGGGTCTTGTTAATTGTTTTCATCAATATTTATAGACTTTAGTTCACAAGTCTTTTTTCTTCATGATTTATTGTGTTCTATAGGATTCCATTTTTTTTTTTTTTTGGCGCAACACCAGCTGCTTCCTGTGGTGTCAAGTAAATGCTAGAATTACCCATTCAGATAAGAGTAGGTCTAACAATATACTAAGCCTTAGATGCAGGAGTGTTTTGTAGATGCATCCATTGGGAATGAGCTCTCTAACTCTGCATTTTGACTGGTTTTAGTTTTCTGTAGTGGTGTCTGGCATTTGCAAAGAAAAGTTTCCTTGAGAAGGAGTGAAGACTATCCTTATCTGTGAGTATAAGGACATATGTTTGTAGATTGTTGTTTGGAATTATGTTGATTTAGTAAATCAGTGGTTGTAGATGCTATTCCAATAAAACATGGCTTCACTAGTACTGGGATAGTTGCTAGGTTTCCAATAGTAGACAAGGGTTTCCTCTTGTTGATCAAGTCTTAAGTTCAATTAGAGAGCTGTTGGTTGCACCAAGCTAGGCACTAGCACTACTCCACCCTGAGGATTATTTCATGCTATTTTAGATGTGGTTATTAAGTCTCATAGCTGGATAGGACTGTGGTTGCCTCTCTGCTTTGTAAGTTTGCATGGTACTTTTTTATACCATGAAAGCTAGTCCTTAGGGAGAGGCATTTAGTTCAGTTCCAGCTCAGGCATCTTTGTGCCCTGTTCCTGAAGTATATGGTGTTTTCAGCAACAAGGACTTTTTTTCACCTCTGGGAAGCACCTGAGATTAATAGCAATAGACTGTATGTTTTGGAAGTCTGTTGAGCAGCCCTGGCAACAACTCAAAAGAAAGTTTTTTAGATCTGGTATCAGTGTTTTTGTTGTTGCCTTTAGCTCTTGGATGGAGCACCATCAGACCAGATGAAATATATATATATAATCAATGTGTGAATGTGTGTGTGTGTTTTCTGGTCTGTGGCGTTTTTAAATAGTAATGGGTAACAGGTAATAGTAAAACTCCTTGTGGCTTTTCCCAGGCAGCCTTCTATTTATCTTGGTATCAGAAGCCTTTCAAGGAATCCTCCCCTTTCTCTGTGAACACATGGTATATGTTTTTATGTGTTTCCATCTTTACACACTTGTGCATTTATGTGTATGTAAGGAGGTGACTTCTTTAATTATTTTACACCTTTTTTTATTTGAAACTGGGTCTCTCACTGATCTTGGGGCTCCAAATCACCTAGAGGGGCTGACCAGGAAACACAGGGTTATTTCTGTATCCTCTCCCCCAGCTAGGAATAGGATTTCATGAGTCACACCCACATCTATGCTAGATATTTGGCTGGCTTGATATGGACCCATAGATTTGGGGCAAAAAGTTGATTTATTCTTTGGTTAATTCAATCCTGGTCCATAGAGGGTTTCAACCTCTGTACAATCTAATGGAACATTTCAGCCTCTGAGACTTACTGCTATCTGACTCATTCTGACTAGCTTCTTCTGAACTCAGAGCTGTAATGAACTCAACTAATTCTTCTGGTTGGGTGATTCAACTCACTCACTATTCTGGCTCAACTTTTTCGTGGCTTACTCATTCAAATTGACTTTCTGAGCCAGCAGACTGTGTCCAACTGAACTCATGTCACTCTGGATGACTCAGGCTGACACCTGCAACTTCTTTGACTGAACTGCTCTGCTAGGCTACAAATTGACTCTTACTTTAACTTACTTTTTCTCCCAAACTCACTCTCCTTCTGCTAAACTGCTTCTGTGTTAGACTGCTTCTGTGTTAGACTGCCTCTAACTGCTGGTCTCTCTGAGCTGAGAGCCTTCTTTTATACCATGAGGAGTTGTGCATGTCTTCACTCTGACTCACTTTGCTAACTCTTCCACTGATTGATCACTTTGCCTGCTCTTCACTCTGATTCATCTCAGATGCCAATTCCTGTCTTACCTGATTCCTTCTAAGCTCTTCCTCTCTGTTTCTATTGCATCTGTCATGGGGATTAAAGGGTGTGTGCTACAACTGCCTTATGAATAGTGAGATTAAATGTGTGTACTAACATTTTTTCTACCGTAGAGCAGCCATGCCACCAGATTAAAAGATTAAATATTCTCTAAATTAATATTGAGCTAATCTTGCACATTCATTCAGTTACTGTGTTGTGAGTTCATGTGTGCATGGCCCTCTTATGTCTAGCAAGTGCTCTTTTGTAGTAGATATTCATTACTTTTGGCTTTTATGTTAACCAATTGTGAGTCTTTCCAGTAATTCTCATTTTCTGCAAGAAGAAGCTCTCTTGCTTGGGGAATTGAAGGATTCATTTATTTATGGATATAAAGGTAAGTACTGACAGTGTCATTCAACACTATATGCACTTATCAGAATAATACTTGTAGGTTCTCCCTTTGAGTCATGTGTTACCCATTTTGTGGTTACTGTTCCAGTTACCAGTATCATAGATTAGTTCTGTATCATGGAGTTGGACTTAAACACTTAAATAATTCCCTTTGATTGTTGATAGTTAATAATATGTAAGAAGTTAAAATTGGGATGTATTAAAACATTTCCACCTCTGGTTCCTTGAACTTGGAGAAAGGTTCATATACTGTGGAACATGGAAAATGCTCTGGGAGCAGGAATCAATGGTTATATAACAACCAACAAGAAGACAGAAATTCAGACTTAAAATTGAAAATTTTTGATTTGCCCATATCTGCATCAACTTATAAGACTGAGCTGCTAATCAAGCTACTTTTGTAATTTAATTTCATCCTGGTCATAGCCTGAAAGAAACTACAGACATATGTTTTAGTTAAAAAATCACAAGGTAACAATAGTGTAGTGTTTAAACAACTTAAATTTGTGATAATAAAGCAATGTAAAACAAATATGTACCAAACAACATTTGGCATGATGAGGGTATTCAATAATACTAACTCTATATTTTGTTTCTTCCACACTATGACTTATTTGCTTCCCATGCACACTGGTTTCATTTATATTAATTTAAATCAGGAATTCATGTAAGTCAAATCTGAATTTCAGCATCCTTCAGAAGCATTCTCTGAGCCTGACATATAGCTGAGCAGTTAAGAGCCCTTGCTCTTTCAATGGAAGTGATTTCATTTCTAGCATCCATCTTAACTAACTCACAACTGATTTTAACTCTAGTTCTATGGGATTCTATATTTTCTGGCTTCCCATGGGCACTGGTGTTCATGTGGTACACCTATACTTATTTGTGTATGTGTATGTGTGTGTGTGTGTGTGTGTGTGTGTGTGTGTGTGTGTGTGTGTTAGGATGTTAGAAATCTCCTGATTGCTCTTGGTCAAAAATAATTATTCAATTGAATATGCCAGTATGGTTATTTGTTTAAATTGTTTTATCACACTAACTCTGTTTTGAGCTTTGTTAGAATTATACCAGAACAACCTTTCTATACAACTCGAAAAGCCATCCATTTCACCCATGAATTAGACATATGAATAATATTTACAATGTCATCACTTGGAATAACAATTTTTAAACATGTGTATCTATTTCACTATTTATTAAATGAATATGTGCTTTCTAATAAATTATTTGGCAGAGTGTGAGGAAATTATAGTAAGTTCATCTAAAGAAGTGTTATTTCTCATTACTAGTGTAAAAATTAAGAGCTGATAAATGTTAGAGTAAATGCCATTTAATAAATATTGAGAAAATCTGCTAGTTCCGTAATTAGCTCATTGCTATTCTGTTTTTAGCTTATCATTTCATTTATAGCTGCCCTACTTTTTAGACATATTTGGCTATGTTGCAAATAAACTTATTTTTCACACTGCTTCAAAGTGACAGGTGTCAATTAAATTTCAAATAGGAGTAAAAGCCCTTAGAAATGTATTGGAGATGTTAATATTAAAGACTTGAATGAAGAATTATCCATAAATGGAAGAGCATCTCAGGTCATTAAGAATCATTCTTATACCTGATCAAACAATGTCACTAGGAAAATTTGCACAATATGGTTTAAAAACCTTAATATTTGGAATTATATGAGTTAAGAATCTAGATATTTATAGGTACTTATGCTGCTATTGCTCCTTGGTATCTTTTAGTTAGTGGAATATAAAAAAATGTCAGTGGCAACGTTTTTATAGACATTCTCCATTTCTTAGAGGACATATGGAGAGGAGTATGTTAGTTAATATGTATACATTTTTTCTAATTAAAATTAGATTCCTGCTCTAAGTACAGTGATGAGAATATTTATCCAGTGATTGTATTCATACTTAGCATAGAACAGTATTATGTATTTATAAGAGTCAACGTTAAAATTTTCAGAGTAAACTGAAAATTATTTTAAATAAACTCGTGAAAATCCACAAAGGTACTTTAAAAATTTATAGAATAAACCATCTATAAGTATAAATGGCATTTAAAATATCTGGGAAAAATCTTCAGGAAAATTGATATTATACATAAAAATACTTTCTACAACCTAAATCTAATTTTTTAGTTAAATTAAACATTTCCTTAGTAGGAGGCTATTTGCAAACAAAATCAGTGTATCGTGTCATCAAGAATGATGTTTAGGGATCGTTTTATATGTACTACTCCTTAAAATACTGGGGAAATTATTATCATGTTGTCATCTTCATTGACATGTATTCCAGGAAAAAAGGAAATAGCAAAAACTGTGACATCATCAGCTAAATCTCTACAAAGCTTAGTAGCAAAGGGTGAATCTGGATTGAGTAAACGAAAGGAAATCTCTGATAAGGCCAAAATATCATTGAAGATTATACAGAACATATAGAAACTGTAGCTAAGACAGAGGAGAAAGACGAAGAAACCTCTTCACATATGGGTATAATGCAGCTCTTCCTGTAAAGGGAAATCACCAGTTAGATGCAGCATAGTGTTGCTGATATTACGTGTTGCAGAAGAAAATGGAAAAAAACAGAGTGTTAGGTAATGTGTTAAGATAAATCATCATGTATAAGTGAATTATATTTGTAACATATTGATCTTTATTAAAAATAAACATTTTGTCACTGCAAAATAAAAAAAAAAACTGTTTGAAAACTGAGAGAAAAACAAATTAAATGATTTAAGTTTTCTCAAGTTTATGAAGAGAGAATTTTAACTTTTTAAGTAGTTGAGAGAACATTCACAGATTCAATTTTATAATAGATACTATGATTATCAAAATTGTTCATCATGTATACATATGTATTCATATTTATGGATATTATGTTTTGTGATTTCATTAAAGTCATTCATTGTCTTTAATGTTTTTATCATTGGTCTGATTTTATTGATGTATGTGCAATTATAGAGTATCCAAATGTTTATACTAACTACATCAGCTGAATACAACAAAAATCTCATAGACTTATAAACAAAATCAATTTATTTCTCAATGTCCAGGGCTGGGAATTAGAACATCAAGGTATCTGTAGAACTTCTGCACTCTGATTAGTAAGTGTGTCTTCATGTGTTGGAAAGAACGAAGTGGATTTGGGGAGATTGTATTAGCTCAGGTTAAAATATTTTTTTAAGTGCTTAGGGAAGTTAATCTTTCCTACACTCTTCACTTTGTAGGACACCTGTACTCTAGCTCAGTTACTTCCTTAATCTCCATAGAAGTTCACCCCAGCTTCTATGAAATTATATTGATGACATTTATAGTCTATAGTAATCTCTATATCCCAAAGTCTCTTTTTTGACACATTGATACAATTTCATTTGTCATGTGTAGTAACTTATACACATATACTAGAAATGTGTGTCTGAGCATATTTATGAATGCCATCACCCTGTCCTTTACATGCAGAGTTTGAGATTTTGTATTCTATAATTAGCATTGCTAAAGGCATCATATTACAATGTCTAAATGTTCAAAGTTGTTGATTAAGCGCATGAATAATACAATTTAATTGAATACTTTTTAAATTTTCTGATTTATCAGCTGTCAGTGTTTCTTGACAAGCCATCATACTCTCTAACACATCCCTATCTTTTGGTGGCCTCAGCTGGCTTCTTTCTTTCTTTCTTTCTTTCTTTCTTTCTTTCTTTCTTTCTTTCTTTCTTTCTTTCTTTCTTTCTTTCTTTCTTTCTTTCCTTTTCTTCTTCCTCTTCCTCTCCTCCTCCTCTTCCTCTCCTCCTCCTCTTCTTCCTCCTCCTCCTCCTTCTTCTCTAATATAACTTATATAATACCTCCTGAAACCCCTCCTCCCCTCCCTCAACCCACCCAGCCCCCCATCTCACCTCTCCCCCAAATTTATCCACCACCATCACCACCCATATTCACCTTCTCCCCACTTCTCTTCAGAAAAGAACAGTCCCCCAAGGGTTACTGCTCAAACATGACATAGCATAGCAAGATGGAACAAAGCCAGGCATCAAGTAGTCCCTACATCAAGTGTGGGCCATGCAACACAGCAGTAGCAAAAGTATCCTAAGGGCAGGTACATGGATCAGAGACAATCCCACTCTAGGATGTAGGTGTATTTCAAGAACACCAATACAGGCAGATTTAGGAGATCTTGCAGTTTCTATGTCTGTCCCTTCAGTCTCTGTGGGATCCTAAGAGTGTTAGTCAGTTGACACTGTGGGGCTTGTTCTCTTGGTGTCCTCGATCTTTATGGTATCTGCCATTCCTCTGCTTCCTCTTCTGCAGAATTCTCTTCTGTACAATGTTTGGCTTTGGGACTCTCCATATATTCCTCTCAGCTTCTGGAGGGGGCCTCTTTGGTGAGGACTGGGCTAAGTACCTATTGAGGAGCAGAGGATAACACCATTAGAAATATTCTCTGTAGTATTCAGTTACTAGTTCCTGCCTTGCTCTGCTGTTTCAAGCAGGGTTCCCTCCTTTGGCATAGGATCCAACCCTTATCAAAGAGGATATTGCAGAGAGGACAGGTCAGAGGTTTTGTAGCTACGATGGTGTCCCAGTCTCACCACTGGAAGCCTTGCTTGGCCATAGGAGATGACCTGTTCAGGCTCCCTATCCACAACTATTAAATATAGAGAAATAGGCCTGTGTGAAACCTAGGAAGATTTTCAGGAGTCTACATTCAGAGACCTGTGTGATCTGAATGTAATGTAGACACACCTTTAATCCCAGTATTCAGAAGGTCCTGGTGGTGCATGCCTTTAATCACTGAGAAAAACAGAGTGTGAAAGCAGACACAGGAAACAGAGATCAGGAGTCAGTGTCAGATTGGAAGTGACATCTGAGATGAGTCAGAGTGAATGACAGGCAAAGTGACTATCAGAGGAAGAATTAGTGGAGTCAGTCAGTTACAGCAGAGTCAGTTATAAGAGCAGTCATACACAGACAGGTGAGACAGGCAGTCAGTAGGCAAGAAACAGAGAATGAAGCAATCTGACTGAAGATAAGGCAGAGAAGCTGAAAGGCTGACTGAGGCAGTAAGGAACAGTGAGTGCTCAGGGAAAGACACAGAGGCAGCTGGACAGAAGAAGTCAGTATCAGACAGGAAGAGTGAGTCAGTTTGAAATCAAGCAGAACAGTTCAGTCTAAAGCAGTCAGAGGAGTATAGTCTGAAACAGTCAGATTAGAGAATTGAGTCATAGAAACAAGTGAGTTAAACCAGAAGAGTCACAGTTCAGAAGGAGCTAGGCAGAGTGGTTCAGTCAGAAGTAAGTTTCAGAGGTTTATTTGATTGTACAGAGCTTTAAATGTTCTAAATTTTACAGAAGTTGAAGCCTTCTAGTTCTAGGCTTAAGAGTAGATTATACTGTGGCTGAAACGCTCAAGGGCTCCAGGCTAGACACTGCTACTAGAGAGATTCTTACTAGGGTCTCCCTCAAATCCAAAATTACATAAAGAACTCAAGAAACTAGATATCGTTAAAACAAGTAGTCCAGTTAAAAATGGGGTATAGATCTAAGCAGAGAATTATTAAAAAAGAAATCTCAAATTGCTGAGAAACACCTAAAGAAATGTCCAACATTCTTAGCCATTAGGGAAATTCAAATCAAAACCAGTCTGAGATTCAAACTTACACCTGTCAGAATGACTAAAATTAATAACACAAAGAACAGCTTGTGCTGGTAAAGATGTGGAGCAAGGAAAACACTCATTCATTGCTTGTGGGAGTACAAACTTGTACAGTCACTATAGAAATCAATATGGTGATTCCTTAAGAAATGGTAAATCAACTTACCTAAAGATCCAGCTATACCTCTCTTGGGCATATACCCAAAGGACTCTTCATGCTACCAGGATACTTGTTCAATTATGTTCATAGAAGCTTTATTCATAATAGCTAGAAATTGGAAACAACCTAGACTTTTGTAGGGAAATGGATGTAACTAGAAAAAAATCATCCTGAATGGGGTAACCCAGTCGTAGAAAGACAAACACAGTATGTAATCACTTATATGTGGGTATTAACTGTTAAGTAAAGGAGAAAGGTATTAGTATCCACAAACAGAGAAACTATGGAACAAGGAGGACCCTAGTCTGAACACACGGATCTCCCTGGTAAAGTGGAAATAGAACAGCAGATGCAGGTGGGCTGGGAGAGGATGGGAATGGGAATGGAGGAGACCAGGATGGGAGAAAATTAGGGAGCAATTGGGAGACATAGTGTAGTGGAAACTAGCTGGCTTCACTCTATCAGCATAATAATTTATTTATTTATTTTTATTTTTCTCTCATATAATACATCCTGACCCCATATTCCCCTTCTTTCCACTCCTTCCAGCTCTCCCTATCTCCTTCCCTCAAGGTACACCCTGCCATTCCCCTCAGAATGGAATAGGTCTTCCAGAGTTACCACTCCAACAGAGCATAGCAAGATGGGGCAAGGCCAGACTCAAGCTGCTACATCAAGGCTGAACAAAGGAGCCTGGTAGGAGGACATGAGTCTCAAGGACAAGTAAAAGGGTCAGAGACACCCCACACACATACACATACACACACTAACTCCAGCATTTAGGAATTCTTGAAAAACACCAAGCCAGACAACTGTAAGATATATGTAGGGAACCTAGCGTAGAGCAGGTTCCATTTCTGCTGCTTTGTTTTCTGTGAGTCCCTAAATTTCCTTGTCATTTGACTCCATTATGCTTGTTCTCCTAGTGTCTTTGTCCCCTCTGCTCCCCACAATCCCTCCTCCCCCTCTTCATCTGTATTCCCTGAACTTTGACAGAAGTTTGGCCCTGGGCTTCTGCATCTGTTCCCATCAGCTTCTGGAGGAAGGACTGGGCTAGCACCTAATAAGAACACAGCAGAATATCATTAGGAATCAACTCCAGGTAATCTCTAGCTCCTGCCCTGCCCTGTAGTGTCAAGCATTGGCTCCCTCCCTTGATGTGAGGTTCTACCCTTCCATTGTTCCAACAGATCATGCAGGCAGATTAGATTATCCGTCAAAGGTTTTGTGGCTAGGTTGGTGTCTTAGTCCCACAGCTGGAAGCAATGCCTAGTTACAGGAGACAATCTATTCATGCTCCCTTTCCTCTATCCACTAGGAGTCCTTGCTAGGATCACCCTTGTAGATTCCAGGGAATAATGAACTAGGTTTCCAGATTACCCCCTAAATGTCTCCCAATTCCGATCCTCTCTCCCTATATTCTCTCCCTCCATCCCTTTCACCCCAGGTGACTCCTCTTTTTCCCATTCGTGTCCCCTTCCAGCCTACCTGAAAAGATTATTCTTGATTTAATGGCACCCTATTCCATCAGGTGTAATAGGATGATTTAGAAAAGTTTACATGTGTTATTTCTGCCCTGCTACTTTATTCTCTGTATTACCTCTTACAAGTGCATTTGTGGACGGTATAGTTAGTAAGTTTCTGCAGTTCCTCATTCGGTTCCTTCAGAAGCATCTTAATGTTTCCTTTCTCTTCAAAAGTTTCCTCTTTTATCATCACTGTCAGGACTTCAGTGAATGCCATATTTTATCCCCAATTTCATTACTATCCTTATGACTGATGCATCTGTCCTTATTTCCTCACTTCTTTGTATACCATGGCTAAGGTGTTTTATGTTTCTGTCTACTGCACTATGTGCTTCCCATTCTAGATCTGGTTTGCATGAACAGCCTTGAGGGGTTTCTTAATCCTCATAGAGATGAGAACCTTCACAGTTTCCAAGAAATTTCACAGCATGCTTATTTATGCTCATGTGTTGTTGCATGTTCAACTGATCATGACAGAAATATTTTCAGAAACATTCACCTCCCCTTAGACACAAAGTGAAACATACCATAGACGTCTCCTGTGGTAGAACTGATGTTTGCCAAGGGACAATGTTGAGATTATCCTTGTTTAAACACAAAAGTTAGTATTCATATACTTCCAAGGTCATGACAACTATAATTCTATGCTTAGTACCAGTTTCTCTAGGTAATTCTTATCACCTACTGTCAATGGTAAAAATAGGTTGCCTCTAGATGCTTTGCAATGCTTTTGTTTTTGTTTTCAAACCAATAAATTCTCGAGTGGCAGATCAAAGCAATCCGTTTTCTTCTTCCATCACAAGCATTGAACATGACTGTTTATCAAATCCAAACACATTTTCATTATAACAGAAATATGAAATAGGCATTGTGGACAAAGAATTCAGTATCTGATTATAAAATCTCTATACAGCAATTTTTAGAACAAAAATCTTACAGTTGGAATTGGAATGTTATAACTAAAACGAGTAAGAATAAAAACTGCCAGATAAATCATTCTTTAATGTAAACAACTAATTTACAATATTCAGAAAAAAACAAAAGAGCCCACTAGATTATTGTCTGAAATGCCTCAGGGGCTGTTACAGTTTGGAATCAAGTTTTTTCCCCAGGTATAAATACTATCAGTGAGAGCTAATATTTGATTGCTGTGCTCTGACAGAAATCATCCTTCATATTATCATAAATCACAATATGTATACTTATTTACCTAGCATTTTGTCTTATATACAAGAAAGGTAAAATCCTTAATGATTACAAATGACTTCCCAATATAACAAATGTAATGACTGGCATGTATGTATATATTGAGTATCTCTCCCTCTCTCTCTAGCTCTCTCTCTATATATATATGTATATATATAGAGAGAATATATATATAGATATAGATACATAGATATAGATAGATATATATAGATATAGATACTCAAGTGACTCAGGGTGTTTGCATCAGGAGAAGCACAGAAAAAAATATTATTGTCACTTGATTGTCTTCAAATGTTCTCATCACACGTATCCAAGCATATGTATGTTTGTTACTGGGGAACTGCAGAAACATGACAGGGCAAGAGAAAAAAGACACACATAGTTATTTGTTTTTTCCATGATATGTTTGTTCTGTTTCTCCTTATAGTTCAATTAGAAAACTGGAATCCTCTTATATAAGTGAAACAGCTAAATACAGATCTATTGGAATGAGAATGTGAAACACAGGCAAATACAGGTTTATGAGACAAGTAAGGAAATGGAATAATGGGAAGTAAGCAGCAATGGCATAGTCAATGGAGCTGCCTGTTCCTCAAAGACTAAAATAAGAGAACGAAAAAGTTAAATCACTTTTGCCTCACAAGACAGAAAGGAGGGATCTTTCATATGTCGGTTTCATGTTGTTTCAGGGAGGGAAAAGGTGAAGTTTATATAAAAGGCTCTACTACATCCAATATTTAATTTGGTAACAGAAATAAATATGCCATGATAAGTTTATGATTTTTGAAATATTCAAGAGCATTATTGGTGATTGTTGCATGCACACACATGCATTTACATGTGTGTGTGTGTGTGTGTGTGTGTGTGTGTGTGAGTGAGTGTGCATGTGCATGTGTGTTGTTGTAAAGGAAAAGAAGACAAATAGTTCCAGTAATATACATTGTTTACTGTGTGGTCTAAAATTAAAAATGATAAAATGACAATTAGACATTTGAAAAGAAACTAATGCAAGCCCATGCTGAATAAAAAAGCAAAAAGAAACTAGAAGAACATAGAGGACCTAAAATTAAAAGAATTATAACATTGGTATGTCATAACAACAATAAATCAGGTAAGAGAAAGCAATATTAATATCATTTTATCCAGATGACATTGTGTTACTGTGATGCTCAGAATGTACTCATAAATTCTGTTTTTCAGAAATGAATTAAAACAATGATTAATTTATAGAATGTCAGTGAACTCTGACATCAGAATGTGTGGTTATTTTTGTATCTTAAGTAGATGGCTCTGAGTATAGTATTTGAAGGTAGAGAAGGCTGAGTCCTGTAACATTTCATGGAGAGTGAAAGATAAACCTGTCACTGTAGGTGAAAACTGGAAGTGCCACTGGAAAGAACAAGGCCTGAGACCCACGTGGAACATACAAAGAGATGGACCTGCCTGGGCATGCCCAGAGATAGAACTACCTGGACACACCCAGGGAGCAGCAGCTGCAGTCTGGCAGCCAATGGGACACTGGGCTGGTGGAGGGTATAATAGGCTTCCCCACTCCATAATAAACTCAGTCTGCCTTTTGCCATTCAGCTGACTCCCAGAGCCTGTGTGTCTTGGCTCCGGGCCAACTCTACCCTCTGCCTGAATGGTCCCGTGGATGGGTACAAGCAACATGCCACAGTAAATTTAACATTCGTGACCCAGATGTCTGTAAACCCAAGAAAAGGAAGTCCCTGCATGATTGGCACTGAGAAACAAGGTACCATGGCTATTCTCTATTTAACATAATAAATGTTATGGTTTTTATCTTCAGTTTGCATGTCTCCTATTGAAGTATACAAAATCCATGAAAACAAAATTTACAAAAGAGGAACTGTTTTTCTTCTTGGTTACAGCTTTTCCTGCTGTGTAGTATCTCTTGCCAAATACTGAATTTCAATCACAAATTGTGTTTGAATGGTACTGTGCTTTGAGCATGTCCCTTTTAATACTCAGGTGTTGAAACTTTATAGCAGTGTAATAGAATCCAGATGTAAACTCATTAAGAGATAATTAGGATGTAGAAGTATCTCTCTAATCCTCATGAGCAGGATTAAGACCTTTAAGAATCAGGCTTCATGAAACATTTGTCTGTTTTAGCCTCCAGAAGGTACCACTCTCCTCCAAAGATGGTAGCAAGAAGGTGCCACCATGGAAGAGGAGGGAAGCACTCCATACACAGCTGAATCTGCTACACCTTGAACTTGCAGGTCCAAACATATCATAGTTGGATAGGAGACAAGATCATTTTATTTTTTCCCTACTTGGATTTTGTCGGTCTTGTTGCTCTTTGTTTTCATCAGAAAGGGTCTCTCTAAGTAGTCTTGGTTGTCCTAGAAAATACTATGTAAACCAGGTTGGCCTTGACATCAGAGAGATCTACCAGACTTTGTTTCCAGAAAGCTGGGGTTAAAGGCATGCACCACCGCTTCCTGCTTTTTTCTGTACTTGTTAATGTTTACTTTGTGGCCCAGAATATGGTTTATTTTAGAGAACCTTCAATGTGCTGTGGATAATAGATAGTTTTTGGCATTTGGGCAGTATATTTGTGCACATGACAGATCCATTTATGTAAAGTATCATTCAATTCTGAGATTTTCCTGCTGAATATTTCTGTAGATGATCTCTTAATTGGAGAAAGTGTGTGGTAGAAATCAGCTACTCTTAATTGGCTTGTGTTAAACTGTGTCTTTAATTTCATTAGTTTGCTTTTTATGAAATTGGATATACCAAAGTTTGGGGCATATGTTTCATATTTTAATATTTTATTTTTTGATCAATATTCTTTGATTAGTATGAAATTTCCTTCTTTGTCTCTTCTCATTAATTTTAGTGTGAAGTCTGATTTCTCAGACATTGGGAGAGCAACACCTGATTACTTCCTGATCCCACTTACTTATAATCATTTTTCTATTCTATCTATACTTTAAGATGGTGACTATCATAACAGTTAAGACTATTGTAGACAACAGACAGAAAAAAAATGTTTCTTAAGCCACTCAGCCAGCCTGTGTCTTTTTATTAGAGTGTTGTGATCATTAATATTTAGAATTATTATTGAAAGTTGTGTATAGATTGCAGTTGCACTCTTTTTTTTTCATTTTTTGTTGTATTTTTCTTAGTTGTGTTTCACTTGTGGTTCATTAACTATAGCTTTGTATTCTGTCTGGAGTCTCTTGGGTTTGCTTAGTCTTTGTTTCATTTAGATATATTTTTTTCAGGGCTCTGTTTATGGTTTTAATTTTATTTTTCTTTGTGTTGTGTGTCTGATATGTTTTTGTTTTTTATCTTTGGGTTTTTTTGGGGGTGCTGTTATCATAGAAACTTATTTTTTCTCTTTCAATTTTGGAAGATGGTTTAGCTGGGTATTATAGTCTAGGTTGGGTATCATGTCTTTTAGAACTTAGAATGCATTGCTCCAGGGTTTTCTGACTTTCAGAGTTTCAACTGAGAAATCAGATATTATTCTGATAGTTGTGCCTTTATATTTGAATTGTTTTCTTTTTTTCCTCTGGAAACGCTTCAATATTTTTTTTTTAATGTATGCTGTGTAGTTAGTGCTTTAACTATGTTATGCTATGGGGTATTTCTTTTCTGTTCTTGCATAATTTTCATTCCTTTTGCTTCTTGGATCTGTATGAGTATGTCTTTTCTTAGTTTGGGAAACTTTTCTCTTATGATCTTATTAAAGATGTGGTCTATGTCATTGGCGCAATTCTTATCCGTCATATATGCCTATCATTCACAGATTTGGCCTTTCGATAACAATCTAAATTTCTTGTGTGTTTCTTTCCTGTGCTTTAAAAATACTTCATATTCTTCTTTTTTTTTCCATCTAAACTCTACTTGTTCTTCAAGTCCTGATGTTCTGTCTTCTATGTGATACATTCTCCTTGTACAGTTTCTCCTGAGTTTTCTTAGTGGGATAATGAGTTTTACAGTTCCATTTTCATTTTTGATTTTGTTCGCTTCAATGTATTAGGTTTACATTTGATCCATCAAATGGCCTTTAATTTCAGGTGCCTCTCCCTGTATTCCCTCACCTTCTTCCATCCTTCTTCCATTTGACCAGATGTCCATACGTCCATAACTATTAATTCTCTTTCCTCTTCCTATAGAGATCTGTCCCTGTGCTCAAGTTCCTAAATCTATACCTAGCCTCTGTTGTTCTAGAGATTGTAACTTGGTTATCTTTGACTTAACAGCTTATATCCATATATAAGCAAATACTTATTATATTTGTCTTTTTTGGTCTGGATTACCTCATTCTGGATAACTGATAATTTGATAAATTGATAACTTGATAACTTGATAATTTACCTGCAAATTTCATGATTTCATCTTTTTGTCAATGACTGTAATTTTCTATTGTGCAATTATACCACATTTTCTTTATCTATTTTTCTCTTGAGGGATGTAGATGAAGATTAAGATTCAAAGCCATTTATTCTTTGCCTAATTCTATTGCCTGTCCTTAGTCATGGAGCCCTGGAGCTCCATGTAAAATCTATTCTTAAGCCTAGAACTGTAAGCAGCCTTTATACAATCTAGAAGTTTAAGCCTTTGTGACTTACTGATGACTGGACCAATCTGACTAGCTTCTTCTGAACTCAGGGATGTATTGATTAACTCACTTGCTGTTCTGGCTCAAACTCTTCTCCAAGCTGCTGATTCAAACTGACCTGAGCTGACGGACTGCTTCTGACTAAACGCTTCTGACTCTGAATGACTCTGGCTGATTCTTGTAACTTCTCTGAATGAACTACTCTGCAAGGGTTCAAACTGACTCACTCTTCCTGCCTGATACTGAATTCTGTTTTCATTCTTCTACATGCCGTCAGCCTGTTTGACCAACAACATTTGTTGAAGATTCCTTTTTCCACACAAGTGTGTATTTCTCACTTCTTTATAAAAAATCAGCTGACTCTTTCCCAGTCTCTTCTTTTTCCACCTGTGGCTAAGGCTACATCAATGCCATTCTTATTTATGGAGATTTAGCACATGCTGCATGGTTGTGGCTTCCCTAAGAAATCCTCTTACCTCAGCTGTACAGGGCATTTGTGTGTTGTGATGGATCAGAGAATGCTTGTGTTTATTTTAACCTAACAACACTTTAAGAATGTTCTTCTAATACCTCTTTTCTGTTTTGAGTGTTATGGATCAGCTGATGTCAGTAAAGTAATTTCTTCCTTTGTAAAAATCTGTTAAAGGTCTCTATAAAAGATTTCCTGGCTCTTTTCCCATATTATATTTTATGTGCTGTTGCTTGTAACCATCCATGGGACCCTTCAGGCAGGGGATAGAGTTGGTACAGAACCCGGACACACAGGCTCCAGGAGTCAGGTGAATGGCAAAAAGCAGACTCACTTTATTACAGGGGTGGGGGGTGGGGTGGGGGTGGGGTGGGGGGTGGGGGGACTCTTATACCCTCTACCCGGTCCAGCATCCCATTGGCTGCCAGATGCAGCTGCTGACCCCTGGTCCTGTCTGGGTAGGTCTGTCTCTGGGCATGCCCGGGCAGGTCCATCTCTGTGTATGTCCACGTAGGTCTCAGGCCTTGTTCGGTTTTCTCCTACACTGTGCAGTTCAATAAATAAGTAAATAATAAATAAATAAATAAATCCCTTTGGTAGTAATAGAACAGACAAAACATGCAGGCATACAGATAGGCTATACAGAAAGGAATACAGTCAACAGTAACAGAACAGAAAGATACAACAGACAGACAACAAACAGGTCACAGAGCAGAAGCTAGAAATAGGTTGCAGATACAGGGGGAAAAGAAGAGTATTCAAATATATGATTCCTGTTCATTAAAAAACTCCAAATCTATTTTTTCAATCTTTCTTGTGTTATTAGTATTGTTAACTAGACAAAACGAAAAATCTGAATGTCTAGATCATAGACCATAGTAAATGGTATAGTATTAAACTGTCCCCTCTGTTATTATCTTTATATCATATATTAGTGTACTTCTCATCACTCAAAAAGAAGCTTCTTTCAGCAGATGCTGATTAATGTACAGACCCACAACTGGTAAATGAGCAGAAAATAATAGGCTATGGAGTATTCTGCTTTAAATTGAACATACATCATAATTCTTCTCCCCCAAATTAAGAAATTGCTGTATAAAAGAGTGTGGAAAGAGTATAAGAATCAGAAGTAGCAGATATCTACAGCTGAGCCCAATTGTTTCTCATGACAAACCCATCATACACATGAACTCAATGTGGCTGTAAATGGATGCTTAAGACCTATACAAGTTCAAGAGTGCATCACATAATTCTTCTCTAGTTGTGAACCTATTGAAATTGATGGCTAGTAGGAAAATGAGAGTCAGTTTTCTTAGGAATATAGCTTATGAGAAACTATCCAGGTTCAAAGAGATGGTCCTTATACACATGCACCTATTTGCAGTACTAAGACTCAGTGAGTTTAACAATAGAGAACACATGAAACAGGATGCAGATAGGGAGTTAGGGGAAGAATTTTAGGTGAGGGAATGTGAAGTGGATTTGATCCAAGCACATATTATAATTTATACAATTATTAAGCAATTAAAAAGAAAGAGATTTTTAAGAAGATTAGGGATCTGGAAAAATAGGCATGGTCTGTGTTCTATATGTTCTTCAAGGCATAGACAATTTTCTGTTTTTTACATTCAATTATGGATTGTACAGATATATTGTACAGAACACAGATATTCTATGTAACAGTTGGATTCACCTTTTGAATTCAACAAGTTTAATAAATGTAAATGATAATAGACTGTAGACATCCTATATCTAATTTTTACTACAGATATTACACAATGAAAACCAGAGGAAGAGCTTCAAGGCACATGTGGCCTCTTCTCATATGCACCTTTGTATATGGTGGGGGAGTATATCTTCATCTCATCATGGGGAAGAGATTAAGAACATGAACTTTACTTGCATATAACTGAGAGAAGGGGGAGCACTCTCTCCTTGTTTCCACACAATAGGAGAAACAACATTCTGATTCTTCGAGATGTTACAAAAAGCACACTGGGCTATGATTTTAAAAATTTAAAATGTGAATGTACCTTTCCAAGAGTCAAATGCAATTCCACTTTATTCTGTATTTTTCTGGTGCACACAGAACCATAAGCTTCTATAGAGATATAAGCCAAGTGCACTGCAAAAAAAAAAAAAATGTCTATGGTAAATTGTTTATTTATACTAAAAATCCTGAAACTATCAACAGTTATGTGTTTGAAAAGTTATCACATACTTCATGAGACCAGAAGTTAAAGACTTTAAATTATTTATTTTTTAACTGACAATAATGGCA
Organism: Cricetomys ansorgei; assembly: GCA_026225945.1. Lineage (NCBI taxonomy): Eukaryota > Metazoa > Chordata > Mammalia > Rodentia > Nesomyidae > Cricetomys > Cricetomys ansorgei. Next base: position 29,947 of record JAMJFZ010002668.1, on the reverse strand, counting down.
AGTTTCTAAAAAAAAATGGTAGATAAAAATGTTAGTATTTTGGACAGTAGAAAAATGTTTGCTTTAATTTTCTGACCTCTGACCCTTTCTCTTCCCTCCGTTTCTACCACCTTTCCTTCCTTCCTCCATTCTAAATGGCTTTCCTTATTCTCCTTGTCTTTCTTGATACTTTGAATGAATTTGTAGTAGATATAATCTTTTCAAAGCTATGCAAGATTCTTTAAAAATGAAGGCTTCTTTTCCTCCATTTTTCTTTTATTGAAATTAAAATATTTCTCATTCAATATATTCTTATTATTACAGTTTGCCCCCATCTATCCCTGCCACTTTCTTCTTAACTCCCTCCCTCTTCGATCTACCTCCTTTCTGTCTTTCATTAAAAAAAGAGCAGGCTTCAAAGAGATAACAACTCAATATAAAAAAAATGGAATATAATAAGATGAAACAGAAAGCATCACATCAAGGCTCAACAAGACAGCACAATAGGAGGAAAAGAGCCCCAAGAGCAGGCACAAGAATTGAGTTCACACACTCAGGATTCCCATATAAATACTAAGCTGAAAGCTATAACATATAATCAGAGAACCTGGAACAGGCATAAGTAGACCCTGTGCTCAGTGCTTCAGTCTCTGTGAGTTCATGTGAGCCTTTCTTTGTTGATTCAAATGCCCTGTTCTGGTGTCCTCCATCACCTCTGGTTCTTATACTCTTTCTGCCTACTTTTCTGAGGGATTCTCTGAGCTCTGATGGGAAGAATTTGATGGAGACATCACATTTAGAGCTGTGTTCCAATCTCTCTCTCTCTCTCTCTCTCTCTCTCTCTCTTCTCTCATAATGTCTGATTATAAGTCTCTGTATCCATTATTGTCTGATACAGGAGGGAAATTCTCTGATGATGACTGAATAAGGGAGTGATCTATGATTACAGCAGAATATCATTAGAAGTGACTTAAGTTATTACATTCTTCTTACCATATTATGTTGATATTTTAAAAAATTGTTCATAGTTTTGCAACTTCTTGCTCTACCTGTTCCTCCTCCAACATAGCCAACTCTGCCCAGTACTCATTTTGGGCTTTTCTCTTTCTATCTCTCTTCTACCCCTTTTCTTTATCCTCCTTTTCTTTCTCCTGTTTTGCATCTTCTGCCTCTTCTCTTGAGACAGGATGACACAATGAAGACCAGGCTTATCGCTATCCCCAACTTGCTGCTTATATACTGGGACTGAAAAATATCAGATTCTTGAAAACTTTACAAAGACACATCTCACACCCTATATACATACAAATACATAAACACATGTTTTAATTAAATGTATACACACACAAACACACACACACACACACACACTTATGTACTTCTGCTTCTCTATAGTAGAAAGAATGTTAGTATATGCCTTTAGTCCCAACATAGCACACACTTTAAATGTAATTCAGAAGGAAGTGGTAGCACATTCCTTTAATCCCTTCTCTCGGGATGTAAAAGGAAGCAGCAGTTAGGTCAGAAGTTGGTCACAATTCTCAGCTCACAGCTCTCAGTTCATAGGTCTCAGTTCAGAGTTCAGAGTCACTTCAGTGTTAAGAAAGAAGCAGTAGAGATTGAGACAGTGGAAGGAGATGGAGTCAGAGCATGCTGGTCAACTGAGAAGCAGAAAGGCAGAGGCAGAGTGAAGTACAGAGTGAGTAATGCCTTTCAACCCATGTCTCAGAGTAAATTAGAGTGAAGACTTGGCAGAGTGATATCTGAGATGAATCAGAGTGAAGAGTGACTAATTGGAGGAGTTATCAGAGTGAGTCAGTGTGAGGACATGTCCAACTCTCACAATATAAAATCAGGCTCTCAGCTCAGAGAGGTGTCAGTCAAAATGAGTCAGATAAGACACAGAGACAGTTCTGTAGAAGTACAGTGAGTTTGGGAGAGTCAGCTAACACGAGAGTCAATTTGAAGCCTAGCAGGACGGTTCAGTCAGTGAATATGTGGGAGTCAGACAAAGTCACCCAGAGTCAGCCAGAATCAAAAGAGTTCAATTGGAAAGAGTTTATTGGATCAGAAGGTCAGTTTGAAACAGTCAGATTGCAGAAGAGCCTGAGTCAGAACAGTTAGTGAGTTGAATCAGCCAACCAGAAGAGTTAGTTGAGCTAAGTACAGCTCTGAGTTCAGAAGACTGTTAGTCAGAGCTTATCCAGCCGGTAGTAAATCTCCAAGGCTGAAAAGTTCTAGGTTTAGGTTAGGTTTGAAGATTAGATTGTATGGAGGCTGAAACCTTGCAGTTCTTGGCTTAAGATTAGATTGTACAAAAGTCTGAAATCCTCCAGGACGGGAATTGAATTTGCAAAGAATAAACTGTCCTCAGCCATGAATCCATGAGAATAATTAAAAGATCAATGACCACAATGGCTACAGTAGAATCTTAAAAATTTGAGTAAACCCAAAAGTTTAATGCTAACAGGATGAATTTGTAACTCAATTATAAAATGTTTGTATAACATGGCTTTATTTTTATTCTCAGCACCAAACAGATACAGTCAGTCTCTCTCTCTCTCTCTCTCTCTCTCTCTCTCTCTCTCTCTCTCTCTCTCTCACATACACACACACACACAGAGAAGCACTCATAGAATGTGAGTGAGATAATATTTATGTGAGAGAATATTTTTCTCTGGATTTATAATTCATCAGTTGTTTGTTTATAGTATTTACACACTTTTTTGGTTTTGCTTCCTAAGTCAGAACTGCAAAATAACTTTTAAAATCAAATGTTTATCAAAATGTAATGGGATTATGAAATATGCTCTGTAAAACAAAACTTGTAGATTGCGTTCCAAATTTGTAAATGTTCTATAATTTTCAATTGTCATTGATTTTCTTTTGTACATGGTAGAGTTCCGGGAAAGGATTGTCTAATGAAGCAGTAATTTTGCAACAGGAAAAGATTAAAGGTGTAGATTGGTTACAAAATAAATAGTGAGGAAGTGAATGTGGTATGCAACTTTTACCACAAGGTAGTAATTGAAGGTATTATTACCCAAAAAGTGCAGACACAGCTCTCGCTGTCAGAGGTTATCTTGAGATGGAGAAAGGTAATTTTGTGTGTTAGAAAAGCTTGGTCATACAGAAGAGATAAAAGAACAATTAGAAGGAAAATGGGGGAGATATATAAGGCAGAAAATGTCATTCAGAGGGTGCAGAATGCAAGTAGAGATTATCTTAAGAAAGAAGCTTGCCTTTTTATTTTCAGTGTCATACTGTATTAAGAGGAGGAGGAAATACAAACTTGCTGAAAGGTTGTTTAATGTTTTTCACATTATTCTGAAGTCAGACATCAGACTTTGTATCAGAGTACTCTAGCCAGCGAAACCTAAGAGCTATGTACTTAGGGAGATGCATACATTTCTCTTAAGGGAAATTTTTAATGACATGACAGATAGCCATCTGATAGACTCCATTTGTTTCAATTGCTTCAGCACGGTTGGAAAGGTGACTTTGAGTTTGGTTTGAGGCTTTTATTTTTATGATTCAATGATTCATTTCACCCATCAGTACTAACCACAGAAAAGTAATTCAAGCAAATCATAAAATTTTGGTCCCCAGATTGTAATCAATTCATCTTGAGTCTAATGACTCCAACAAATGCATTTTACTACACTTATGGACACACAAGTTGATGATTAGATACTGGTTACAGTTTAATTGAACCCAAATAATAAATAGTCAAATTCTTATCTTGTAAACATATGTGGTATAGTTCTTATAGTTTTATGTCAGATAATAGTTCTCAAATTAATGCACATAGTTTATGAATTAATACTATTAGTGTGTGATAAAGTTAGTAATGATATTTTTGCATAGGGTGTTATTTGATAGTTATCCCAGTTTGATTCAGTGTCTGATGTATCTACACTTGTTGTTTGACTGTTTTATTTCAAAGTATAAGCAATGACAAGACTTTGTGTTTGAAAGCTGCACTCATACTTTAACTGCTTTAGACAGTTGTCACTTTGTTAGGGATGTTTAATATATATATTATATATATATATATATATATATATATATATATATATATATATATTCTTAAAGTGCTTTATATATAGTTGATGGAAGAAGCTATGGTTAAGGACACCCAATGTGTGTGTGTGTGTGTATGTGTACTGTGCTCTGTAATATGTGCTACATTTTCCAGAGACCATTTTCTTTCCTACTCTGTGAGACCTTGGAATTGAACTCAGCTTATCAACATTTCGAGCAAGTGCCTTTGATTGTTGAACCCGGAATATGCTTTTTACAATTTCAAAATTTCTTTCAGAGAAGCAAGTGATTTGGTCATCTGTTTACTTATTACTTTCCTTCTTTGCTGTATGAAGATTTATTGCTTACACATTGATGAGTTACATATAATACTTTCAAAATAATTATGTTGCAACCAACTAATTAGCTTTATTTTTCTCTTTTACTTTTCACTTTACTTTTCATATATAGCATATGAATGAAATTACGCATTTGTTGTCACTCCATTAAACTGTGTATTTCCTTTATGAATCTTAGAGCTTGGAGTTCTCTATAAGTAGAGTGAAGCTCATTTTTAAAATTTTCTTGAAAAACAGACTGTCACTACCAAGTGAAGTTTAAGTAATGATAATTTGGAACAAAATTTCAAAGATATTTAAAAATATTCAATGTGCTTGATATTTATATTCAGTTATTTAATTATCATATGTGAGTCATGAAGACATGATCAGCCTAAACCGAATTGATGGAGTGTCATAAATAATCACGCCAATAAAATGTATATTCTCAATCAGTACCTTGTTTAAAGTACATTTCAAATTTGAATGAGTTCACCAAGTTAAAAAATTAAAATCACCGAGCCTTGGCATATTTAGGATATGATGTTTTAGTTTACATATCAAGCACTAGGTCTATATTTCTTCACAAATATGAAGGAGTTTCAGAAGCCATTTTGTTCTGTCAGGCATTTAGCAATGGCTGGATCAATCATGAGATGGTACAGAATAGAACTTGTGTTAAAATCTCATCTTCCATGTTTTTATAAAATAACTATTCCTAAAAGTAATGTATGTTGAGCATTATAGGGAAAATTCCTTTGAATATTGAAAACCGTCATCAAATATAAGCCCCATTTGTATGCTTACTCTATATATTATTGTATTTTTATTTATTGTTTTTCATTGTGGTGGTGGTGGTGTGTGTGTGTGTGTGTGTGTGTGTGTGTGTATGTGTCTGTGTGAATGTGTGCGTGTCTGTGTGTGTGAGTATATGTGTGTGTCTGTCTGCGTGTGTGTGTTGTGTGTGTGTGTGTGTGTGTGTGTGTGTGTGTGCGTGTATGTGTGTGTGTGAATGTGTGTGTGTGAGTGTGTGAGTGTGTGTGAGTGTGTGTGTGCTTCCATACATATGTTCCTGGGTCCCTATGCCTTCGTTAGTATTCTCCCTGTTAGTCAGATTTTCTACTACTGACTAGATCCACAACAGAGTTATTGTGTTTTAAGGAACATTTCAGACTAATAGAATTCCTGAAAAATATAAACTGCCCAGATCAACAACCTGCAGGAGTAAAATTCATTAAACAGGGTGATGATTATTGACTAAAACAATATTGTCATTTTTATTCAATACTGATCATTTGTTTATCAATTTCCCAGTTCCAGTCAGGATTCAGCATTTAAAAACCTACAGACATGCTAGTGTCAATTATAACCTATTTCCCTAGAATCAAATTTTATTCAAATTTTATTCAGGTCATTTTATACTTATTGGTTTTTGGTTTTCATTCTTTGACATCCTCACAGTGGAGCTCAATGTTACAAATGCTCCTTATATTTGATAATGAGTCACAAGTAGCCACTTCTACTAAGTTGCTTCTGAAGTCTCAAACTTTATGCTTCATCTATTAAAATCTCAGCACAGAATTTATAAGTATAGGGCCTTTCTGGATTGTCAAAGACTACTTCATGAGCACAAAAGCACATGCTAGGACCTTTAAATCTTTTGGAGGTCATGAATCTTTTTAAAGGACTGGCTGGAAAAGCTCAGGAAGCTGTTTCATGTTTATTTTATCTCATCATTATTGTTTTAATCAAGCATTTATTATGAAAGAAAATCTATATGCATATATTTATGTATATATAAATATATAATTATTGAACCACTTGGTGTTATTATTTCTCTCTTTTTTCTTCCAGGAAGATATATTATCTATCTATATATCTATCTATCATCTATCTATCCAATCAATGTTTGACTTCTGAACTTTCTTTAAATTTAGTGTTTTATGGAACCCTGGAATAGTTTCAGATATCTGTTTTCTTATTTTCTAGGAAGAAAGATACAAGTTATGTAAGGATAGATTGCTTTAATATGGGCTGTCAGGATTTTCTTATTGGAAATATTAGGTAAGATTGTTATTAACTTAACAGAAGATTATATGATCTCTATGTACCATCTGTTCAGACTTGAATGGATCTTGCTGTGACACCTTTTCAATGGTCATGTTATTAACTCAGTTTCATACTACTCAAATCTGGGTTAAGTTCCTGATTTTGAGTAGCTTCAGAATCATACAATAGAATATGTAAAGGGAATGACAATATAAGTGTACATATATGTGTTTATATGTATATATATATATATATATATATATATATATATATGTATGTATAAATAATATCTCCACAATTTATGAGAAAATAATCAACAAAGTTTTAAAAATATCATCTAGCAATAAATGGTATTATTACATAGGAACTAAATTTACAACTTTAATTTAAATTAAATTTTAAAATTAAATTAAAAATAGAAAACTATTTTAAATATTGTTTTTACTAACTACTAGAGTCTCTATTCATAAATTACTTTCTTATAATTCATTGCCTCTGACTTTAAAGCCAGAAGTTTTTCACCTTTTCCATTCTTTTAATTTGTTTCTTATTTTTTCCCTTGATGTTAAAAGTGCAGTCTTATACAATAATATTTTGTAAATAATTTCAATTCATTGTGTCCTGATGTTTTTATCCTGAGTGATGCTAAAAAGACTTTTCTTATTCGAAATAAATCTCTGTATAAGAGGACACAATTTCCTCTAAGTAAATGACAAAGTGAAGAAATCAAGGACTTGATATAAACCATGTTCTCCGGTTTGGGATCTTGTCATTGGTCCATTTTCACAAGTGAGTCACAGGTTGTTCTTCCTTTGAGGTTTAAAGATATGTTCTAGCTAGAGAAAAACTGTTTTTTTAAAGAGCATAGAGAGTAACATGAACCCAGGCTAACAGCATGCATCCCGTTGGCTTTTATACCTAGTGAGAAAGGTCCATTAGTATGTTGGTATTGGTATTCCAAAGAGTATAAAATTTGGTTAGACACATGTTCCTGGAGACATCGCTGGAAAGATTGCCCACTGTTAGAGGCAAGGATCATACTTCTGATCATCATATCTTTTCCATGACTAGCAGTCAGTGATGTTACCATTTGGGATCCAATTACTTTTTTCCAAGGATAAATATCACATATCTCTCTTAGCCTGAAGTGTTGTTCTATAATAGAAGAGTCATTTTAAAGTCATGCTGATGCAATATATATATACTACTAGTACTGTAATCAGAAATGACAACTTCACTATCTCTTAGTGTATACCACTCACAAGGAAAATACTAATATTTCTAATAGAGCCTCATGGGATATATAAACCACACTTAAAGAAGCCTTATGCCCAATAATAGATTTAAAAAAAACTCAATAGTGTTGTGGGATAGTTTTTTTGTCTGATAATGTGTTTTTTGAACATACTTGTCTTTTACTATATGTATATGGTTTCTGATTTTGTGTTTGCACAGATACTTTTGTATGTGTCACTGCATGTATATGTTTTTCTCCTGCTTTCTCTCTTTTATTCTTGTTTTATTATCTTGTTTTATTTTGTTCTATTACTTATTTTATTTGCCTATTTGCTTTCAAAAGAGAGAGAGAAAGAAAAGGCATGGTTTTGGATAAGTGTGGAGATGAGGAAAAAGATCAGAATATAGTGTATGAAAATAACACTTTTTTTTCCAATAAAAAGCAAAGAATGAAGTAAAATATATGAAAAAAGAAAAAGAAAAGAAATGACCATTTCAACACTTACTATAATTCCATACCAAATTCACTTGTCCTGCAGGTCCTTAGGACTGATTTTTGTTCTAGTTTAATAGCCCTGATATATCATGGCCACATATGAAATTTTCTATCATATTACCTATCATTTATATTCATCTTTATAACATTGCTAGTATTATTTGAGGTACAAAAACTATTATTTTAATGCAAAAATTCTCATTTTGATTGCAAAATTTTCTGATATAGATCAACCTGTTTTTCCTTCCTTGGATTTTGACATACTATGAATCCAAAACAAATTTTTCTCCTTAAAGAGTAAAGTGTGTGTATGGGTGGGGGGGTTAGTGTTTTTGTTTGTGTGTATGGAGTCTTTCTATGTGTCTCTCTCTGTGTGTGTAGTGTATATGTTTGTGTATTCGGTGTGTGTGTGTGTGTGTGTGTGTGTGTGTGTGTATGTGTGACTGTCTGTGAATGTATGCACATATCTGTAAATGTGTGTCTGTGTGAATATATGTGCATGTATTCAAGGGTGTGTGTAAACTTAGGCAAGAAGAAGATATTGAATGTCCTTCTCTATAATTTTTTGCATATTCTTTTGAATCATGTTCTCCCTTGAATATAGGACTAGTTTATACCTTGATTGGAAGACAGACAGACTGAGCAATTCTTCTGTCTTACCGTGTCTTTGAGCTGGAATTACAAACATTTGCATATATGTGGTTGCTAGATTTCAAAATCTGTTTTTATGGTTCTTAAGTAAATGGTCTTAAATGCTAAGCCATCTCTTTTGTCTCAGAAACATTCAGACATTCTAAGATGACTTATGGTGGACAACTTATCATCATGACATTATTTTTATACTTATATAATATGACGATACATGTCTATTCTGAGTAAAATGACTTGTTAGTTAAGCGTTAAATAGCCAAAATACAAAAAAGCATATGAAGCAAATAATAATTGGAAATTGAATTTATAGTAAAATTATTTATAACTTTTTATTATAACCAGAATTACTGTAACCTTAGTTAACATAATATGGAGTATATCATCCAGCTGATGGGTGACTCTGTAATAAAAGTCATATTAAAATGAAAGAACCAGATTTAACTTTATAAATCTCTCTCCTTTATTTCCAGCTTAAGGCTCTATAATGACTCACATTTTGGAATGTTTACAATTGTAGTACTTAAGTGACTTATTTAATTATAATGACTGGTTTTATATTCAGAGAAATTTAGTGTTCTTAAAAAACTTCTGTAATTGTAATTGCAATGGATTTTCAAAAATTTAAAAGTGTGGCAATTTTGTGCACTTAGTTCTGCTACTCAAAGTGAAGTTTTACCTAATGTTTAATTTTACCAGGATTTAGTAACACTATCAATGGCTAAATATTCTTTATTATTTATGTTAGCATGGACTCTACAAATATGGATTACAGGAACACTCAATATCTGATTTTAAAATAGTTCAATAATATTCTTGTATAATATTTTTCTCAGACAATATTAATTTCTTAGTTATGTAATGATGTCCAAGAATTTGTCATGAATAATATTTAGAATGGGAATTCAGAGAAAGAGTTTAATGTATACACAGTTTTAGCATGATGAACTAATTATTATTATAAATATCATGAGAATGTAAAATGGTTCAAGTTGACACAGTGATAGGATATGAATCTTATGTCTCTTTAGTGTGGTAGGAATTATGACACCTAGGCTGATTGTGTCCCAAAGTCATTCACATGTTGCTGCTATTTGATAGTTAAGTTCATTGACTCTATACTAGCAATTATTTCTCAAAAATAATTCTTTAAGGGTGATTGTTAATAAAAAACTATTTTCTTTTTGTGCTTCAGTTATGAGGCTGGTATTCTCAATAGTATGGGCTATGGTGAAATATAGACTATAAATTAATGTGAATATGACGTAAAGTAACCTACTTAATATTCTCCATGAATGAATAATTCCTCTTATAATTCATTTTTGTGTCACCTTGGTGGAGAGTAGTTGGGATTGAAGGAGATAAAGAAGGTAGCATGTACACCAGCATTCTGATTATTCAGTAGATATTGTCATAATTGTTATTTTCTGCTTATCAAAATTTTGATTATCATGTGATAATTATTTTTGCAATATTAATTTTATAATAAAAAAGTACACACAGATGTATTCAGAAATGATTACTCAAATTTATATTTCATGGCATTATTTATGCTGCCGGTGGGTTAGTAGCTAATAAATTATCTAATTTGTTAACAGTTCTTGCATGGACAAAATAGACTATATAGTTCTCATTCACACAAAACAAAAAAAGAGAGTTAATATGTAGAAATTAAAGTGGAATTAAATAGATTACATAAATGTATGGAAGAACTATGTTTAGTCTTCAAATTCATGACTTTTTATAACTTTTATTAAGTATTGATTTTTTTGTTTGCTTTTTGTTTTTTGACACAAGATTTCTCTGTTGTAACTCTGTCTGCCCTAGAACTCACTCTGTACACCAGGCTGGCCTCACACTCACAGATATCTGCCTGCTTCTGCCTCCCAAGTGCTGGGATTAAAGACTTGCACCAGACTACCTGGCCTATTTATGTATTGAAAGTATAACACTGCATCTGAACTAGAATGGGAATATTATATAAAATTCAAACTATGGAAACACTGTCAAAAATATAAATATATCTTTGAAATATTCATACAGCATAATGACAATTGAATTTATTATGTGTTGTAATTCAAATGCACAAACAGGGAACTGTAATAAAGTGGGTTTACTATCCAGATGTACCACCTACTAGTTATATAAAAAGGTAAATTCTTTATAAACTTTTCTGCTACAATATCTGTAAAGTAGAGGCACTATTTTGGGACTTCTTTAAGTGACAGTTTGGTCTCGACAATCAGTACTTACTTCCCAAATGCATTTTGAAAGGAAATTTTAAAAATATATATTTATTATGCAAATCATAATTTTCTGGCCTTAACTCATAGGACACAAAATAGAAATATTTTTACAAATGTATACTTTACGTGTGTGTATATGAGAAGGTCTACATAAAGATCAGTGCTATCACTTACAAAACAAAATATATATCGTTATCTCTTATCCCACCCTGTTTAATACCAAAGTGTAAAAACAACCTATTTTTGTTTTTTGGCCTTAGACATCCTGTTTTTCCCCTAGTTAGTTCCTCCCTTCCTACCCTTTAAATACCATGTAAAAACCCTGAATAAACGGACTTGCATTTATTTGACATCTCTGCCTCATCCCAGTCCTTTTGTGCTTTTCGTCCCAGAAATCCTCGCTCTCTCTCCCAGGTTTTCCAGTTGATTGACCTGTGGGCCGGGTCAATTTCCACTGAAAGATGCATTCTTCATTAGTTTCTAACTTCTACATTTATCTACACCCTTTATAGTCACACGTAAGATAGAACAGACTATTTAAGGCCAGGGACTTTTCATGATGTCTTCATCTGGTTTCTTGATTTTCTTACCTTTGATTCTTCAGTATGTTGGAGTTTGGATACTCTTTACTCCCCACCACCACCCAAATTAGACTACATTCAGTTTTCTATGGAACTCTGGTGTGGAAATATCAAATTAAAAAGAGAGAGAGAGAGAGAATAATTCACCTAGAGAAAACAATCTGTAATCAAAGTCATGGTGTTTTATCCCCAGGAACAAAGTAAAGACACTCTTATTGATACTTTCGGTGCTGATTTCTGATACACTGACCAGTACAAGTGTCCTTTTTTCAGTTTTACAGTATAAATTGAACAATATCTCTTTTCATTCCCCATCTACAACATTCTAAAACCTTTAAATTCTATAATTAGTGAGAACCTACAAGCCTATCACGACTAATAAACTCTCCTGAGTAAGCTCCCACATCCAATTTAGATTTTTTCATAGACTGACATAAGTTATTCATACTTAACTCTCCATTTTGGAGAATGCAAATAACTCTGGCCCTCGGCTCTGTATAACATGTTTTGGCCTGTCATTGGTTTGCTCCAGGTTTTTCCGATGTAAGCTTAGATCACAGCACATATTTTTATTGAAATTGCATGCTTCATTAGTAACTTCATTAGTTACCTTCACCCTTTATATTCATATATAAGAAAGGACAAGCTATCCACTGGGACGGAGCTTGATTACAGTGAGTTCTTTTACTTTATAATGTGTGAGATAAATAAATACACTGCAAGTGATTGTCAATAAATTTAGATAAATCAACCTTGTAGCCTGAAGTTTGGATAAGACACTTTTTAATTGTAAATTTGAAATTATACATTTTTCTTTTTTGCTTCACTTAAGATATGATTTAGAGAGATGAAGGATATCTCTATTGGTCAAGTATGGACATGAATAAGGATGGAATTAGAAACCAAATCCTCATGTTCCTGAGAAATGTCGTTAGCTTCATTCCAAGGCAGTACATTCAGTGGTTACAATAGACTCCTTTCTTTCTTTCTTTCTTTCTTTCTTTCTTTCTTTCTTTCTTTCTTTCTTTCTTTCTTTCTTTCTTTCTTTCTTTCTTTCATCTCTCTAGTTATTGCCTTTTGTGAATCTGTATGCTGTGAGTAAGGTACTTCTGATAACAGTGGATTGATTTCCCTCTTCTATTACACTGCAAATTCAAACACTCTCTTAAGAAGAAACAATTAGCTTCTCTCCAAATGCAACATTACTGATGAGCTTGTTTCATGGTCAATGGTAGAAATCAATTTTCATTTAAGAAACTACAGTACTTTTCCTTTTTCCTTTTCTGTAGTCTATTGATTCTTCCCCTTGTGGAAAGGCACTATCCGTTTGGCTGTAGCCAGATACTTTGCAGGGGTCCATCTTAATAGAAGTGGTTCCTAGAAAGGCTTTCTTCAGCAAGTGTCCTCATGTTAATATGCAGATTTATGTCCGTCTATCTCTTATGATACTGGGGAGGAGATCCTTTTAGAAAAGGAGATTACTGTGATGTGACATAACATATGGCAATCTTTGGCCTTTCTGGAGGCTTAAGGGGCTATCCTCATTGCAAGGAATTCTATAATGGATCTAGTGAAGTATGCCCACCAATTTCTAGAGGTCCAACAATAGTTTGAAAGGTTTAAATAGCTTCCAACCACTAAAGAAAGGGTGTTTTATATTGAGGTGTTTAGTAGTCATTGACCAGAATAACAACAAAGTTGAAAAATTGTTTTATCATCCCAATTCTATTCATTGTGGATCCTGATTTTATACAAAGGGGCTAGCTTTGTGAAAAACAACTTGTGATTTCAGATCAGACTCGGATTTTGCTGTTGACTTCTGAAAGTGAGATCATCTTTTTCTGCTTGTTTACTATAGTAAAATGTAACTGTTTCCCATGTTCCAATATTTCCAAATGCTTGGACCATAATTTATTGCAAGTTTAGGAGAAAACAAAATAATATTCTTTTTGCCCTATGAAGTATCTAAAGAATGCAGGCAGTTTTCACAATGAAAAGTGTTGATTCAATATAAAATACACCAAGGGAGGTAAGTTGTTTGGTGTATATTCTCAGATGAACAACTATATAAATACTTTGATTTTTGTGAACTGGAAAAGGTTGCCATTCATTATCCTCTGAAGAGATTTTTAAACATAGCACATATTTAATTGAACATGAGGATAAATGTTCCAGTGCAAGAATTAAGTTTCCTAGAAAAAAGGAAGAATTTGAATAAATAAGGAGGAAAGTTAAGAGAAGCGGTAGAAAAACATCTTCATTTTTTTCCTTTGGCAAAAATCTATATAACAACTTGTGAGCTTGACTGCTAAAATAATTAAGTTTGAAATATCCTAGGACAAGTGATTTCCATTTATACATCTTAATTTCATTTTATTTCTGACATACGAGTATACAAGTGGAATTTGTTGTTGTCAAGATAAATGTATAGCTAATTTATATTCTAAAGGTCTTATTTTTTGAGGGAAAACATTGATTTTATTTATAGATGAAAATCTATACTTTACTTCTGAATAATGACCTTCTGGATTCTAAAAGTACAGACTATACAAACTCATATGTTCTGTCACTTAACATTGAAAAAAAGAATGTGAAGCAGTCTTCAGAGCTTTGTTGTTCAGCAGGTCATGATTTATCTTTTATTTGGTGTATGTGGGTTCACCCTTTATATAAATACAGTTTATTTTGTGAGTATCCTGTGAGCATCCACTTTACATTCACAAGTCAGCATTCAGCTCAGTATGATTCTTTGCTTATTTTTTCATTGTCATTTCTGACCATTTGCCCATTTTTTAAAATTTAATCTACAGCCATGATAACTGAATGTAATATCAACATTTACTTTTCTTCATATTGAAATTACTACTGTATGTCTGTCAGTTTCCTTCTTAATTGTTAATATCTTGATTGAGTCATTTATACACACATGAGAGTTCACTGATTTCAGCGTGCATTCATCAAGGATATACTTACACAGCTGCATGTTCACTACCCAAAGTTAAGAACAGAGCATTTCATCACACTAAAGTGTTCTTTTGTTCCTCTTTACTCTTAATCCCATCTCTCTTCTAAATTTGGACTCAGGAAAACCACAAGCATATTTTATTTCTCTATCCATTTGTCTTTTCTGAACTTGCCCTTGTAATTGAATCATGTGGTCTTGTGACTGGCTTTTTCTTTGCCATTTTAGGACATCTGGATTGTCTTCCCTATTATTAGTTCAGTTTTCTGAAGCTTCTAATCCTGCTTGACTCTCTTCACCAATGATGTTTTGCTCTCATATTGTATTTTCATTTCCTTCAAAATATTTCTTGGGTCCTCATTCTTATTCCTTGCCCCTTAAACTGATGTTTTAATTTCATTCATAGAAATCTTCCTATCTTTAGAAACAAGCATCATGCCACTTGCTAGGACGTGCTATAAAAAACTATATTCCTACCAAAAATAAAATCTATGAAATAAAGAGAAAATCCTTAGATTTTTTTGAGAGTGGGTTATAGTATGCACATCTTGAGAATATGACAAACAAATACAGCATAAAACGTCTTTTATTTTCAAGGGATTAGGATCTCAGTGAACTCTTTAACTTGTGATTCATTTAGAAAGGATTTAGCTGATTTGAATCATCATTACAAAGTTGGTGGGACAAGTCAATCCAGCTGCAAATAAAAGAAACAATCCATGTCCCAGAAAAGTTGTCATTTGTTCAAATCAAGGATTGAATGGACCAGTAAACTGCCAGAGACATAGCCTCTGAAATTTATTTTAAAATTTTCTATGTTAAGTTTTCTAGAGGCTATTTTAATGATTTTTTTAAAACGAGACCTTAGTCTTTGTCCCCATTTACACAAGCTCCTTAAAATAATCTCTTTGAACCATTGGTACAGTCATTTGGGTCATATGATGTTCTATATTTCATTGATTTTTTTTGTTCTTATAATTTTACAGGTTATTATGTAAATTAAAAAAATTTAAAAATCCTTCATTGACTTAAAATTAGTTAGAAAAATTTCAGGCACATTTAATAAATAGAAAAAATAATTCTTATGACTATTCAGCTCAAAATGAGAAACAATTATTCAGATAATAGTTTTCTCAATAAAAATGTTGTCAAAGAAATTACTCTCATAAAGTTAAAATATTTCTTCATCTTTAGACGTTTGACCTGTGTACCAAAGCAATATCTGTAGAACCTGGAGAGGCATTAGGCTTTTTTCCTTTTTTAAGTTGATGTTTATAGACTATAAAGCAATTTGCTTAACAAATGTCCTCTTTATAAATTAGCAGGTGGCTTAGACATATGCTGAAATAATCAAATACATTATAAAAAGTATTCTCTCATTGTCTTTTGCAATCAGTTTTTAGTGTGAGGGCAGAAGCTAAGTACTGTATGAAATGATCATTAGTGCCTGTAGAATATGGAAATGCTGACAATGACCTTGGTTTCCAGAAGACTGTCCAAGTTTCACTGAGCAAAATGTTAGTAATTTTCTCTGATTTTGCTGTTATCAAAAAGTGCTAATTACTTAATGAGTATTGAAGTGTTTAACTATGTCTTATCCTCAGGGAAGACTGAATAAAATGGATAACTTTTATTTTATTTTTCCATTAAGAAAAATAAAAAATAATTATTTTAGTAAACTTCTGAATCAAAATTCTAACCTATTTGTATTGTAACTCTCTTCTTATAACAATTAATATAAAACAACTATATATTAATGAACTGAAGTATAAATAATTGGGGCATATGAAGAACAACAGTAATAAAATGTTCAGATCTCTTACATTTTACATTCCCTTCTGATTTCTTCCATACTTATGAAGTAGATTTATCTATTGCTTCAAGTTTAGTGATTGCCATTATTTATTGTGTCTATCTACACATTTATGGTTGCATGCTAAAAGAGAATCATTCTTCAATTTATTATTTTTATTCTATGCCAATGAATAATGACTTGTAAAGTAAGCAATTAATGCATGTTATTAAAAAATGCAGAATTTGATTGTTAGCATTTCCATTCAGAACTTCTTCTTCCTTGAGGGATTATTTTCCTTAGGTTAAGAAGAGAGTACAAGGAAGACAGAAAAATATCTGGGAGGGAAGTTTAAGTGACACCTTCTTACTTTCTGTTTGTAAGTGTCAATGATTTTGTAATCTTTAGGTTTGCTTCTACTTTTCCCCTTGATTCTCAATGGTATGTGACAAAACATAAAGCAATAAAAAAATACTTATTTTATTTCAATAAATTATGTTTTCACTTGGTTATCAATGTAGGATCTCTTAATGCTATAATCAAATACTGGACATATTAAATCAAATACTAGACATATTATGAAATAATTTTATGACAGCTCACATATATCACCTGTATAATTTTTGTATTTAATTGTCATACAAGCCAACATTTTATTCTAATATGTATACTATCTTATTATTATAAACATCAAGAAGAAGACATTTTGTATGAGGGTTGATACCCTGTTATTTCAAGAAAATAATATACTGATCATATATTACTATGTTTCTGTATTTATAGTTAAAACATCTGAAATAATTAAAATACAGGAGTTTTGATGATATACAAAAGGATGCCATTAACCATGGTATAGAGATTGGTATTTTCTTGTGTTTTGAGAATAATAATATTTTATTTTACAGAAGACTGATCATTAGCATGGCCCTATAGTCCATTAAATTGAGTCTCTGCAATGTTAGTATCTGCTCCACTATAAACAAAGACTAGTAGTTTTGTACAGAATTTTAACTGATCTTCAATGCTCAGGAAACAGCATTTCCAGCTGAGTTTTGTTTCTTGTAACATGTTTCTAGACTGAGGACAGAAGTTGAATGCTGTATAAAATAGTCATTAGTGCCTGTAGAATAAGCACATGCAAACAATGACCTTGATTCCCAGAATAAATATGAAGGGTTCACTGTGTAAAGATACCGGGTAATTAGCTCTGATTTTACTGTTGTTGAAAACATTAATTATTTAAGGAGTTTGAAGTGCTGAAGTGTTTTCTTCTGACTTAAAAATTTATACACTTAAGCAATCAACAGTCAGGCTCACTCAGATGAAAGAAAACAAAAATAATTTATTGCACCATGTTGACAGATTCAGATTTAATTTTTGAAATTAAGGACATAGGGAAATGCAAACAAGATACAGATACTGTGTTATAATGACTGAAACACAGGGACATATATGAAAGAGAGGACTTGGGAAGTATGCTGAATAAATTATGTAGTAGGAAAAACAGTACATTAATTCCCTATTTCTTTACACATGAAATGTGAGACGAAGACAAATTCATTTTTCAACTTTAGGAGACAAATGTGAAAGTAAACAGTACACTGTGAGAGACACCTTAAAATTCAAAACTTGCCTTTCATCTTTAGATGATGATGTCTTACACCTATAGAAGAGGAAGTAACAGTCACAATATATAAAACAAGATGGTGGTATTCATAGTAAAAATCCAAGAAAATTTTGTATTGGAGAATTTTCTTAGAGTATCTCATAGAATAATCCAGTGCTTTACTGAAGTTTCAGACAGGTCCTTCAGACCACGCATCTGTCATTGCAGATATTTGCATATATGTAGTTTAAGGGAACATCTTCTCAGGGGTTCTGCCAGAACCCAAACTTGTTGAAGAAGGGATGATTGGGAAAGGTTGTTAAAAGACTTACCAGACCTAAGTGAATTTTAGTCCAATAAAGTTTCAGTTCATTCTCAATCTTATGCTAAGAAAGTGAGTGAAGAATCTTAAGGGTCCAGGGGACTTTCTATGGAATTGTCATGATGAAGGAGAAAGGATGCCACTGATCTTAACTATGTCCATTTCTTTTTAGACTGCTCTTCAACTTCCCCAACATAGTTAATGGAGAAATAAATGACAGTGAATAACTTGACAAAGGTGGAAATTGTGATATGAAAGGTTCTTGTGGTGATTTGAATAAGAATGGGATTGTGGCCTTATTTGAGGATGTGGATCACTGCAGGTGGGTTTTGAGGTTTCAAAAGCCCACACTAGGCTCAGTATCACCCTTCTCTCTTTCTCTCTCCCCCTCTCCCTGTCTCCCCCCCCCCACCCCCCCTCCTGTGCATCAGAATGTAGCTCTTAGCTTTTTCTTTCCCACCCACGAGTGCTGCAAAGCTCCTATTATGCTCCTCACAATCGTGATAATGGACTAAACCTCTGGAACTTTAACACAGCCCCAGTTAAATGTCTTCTTGTATAAGAGTTGCCTTGGTCATGGTCTCTATTAACAAAAATGGAACAGTGATAAAGACAGCTCTACATCCATACTTACTCCTTGTTGGATCTATACAAAGAGTCATTTGAATAAAGAGGGAAGGCCTGCTTCAAAGAGCTAAACTGAATCTACAGAAGGAAAAGTTTATTTGTATTTACAGTTCCAGAAGGGTCAGAATCTATAACCTTCATTGCAGGAAAGTATGGCAGAAGGTTGTCAGAGTCTGGAGCAGAAAGCTGAAAGTGGACATCTTCAACACCAAGGATAGAGTGAATTGGGGATTGGAGCATGGCTTTTAAAATCTCCACCCCAACGAGAGAGGCATCTTTACTCCAATGAACCCGCATTCCCTTAACCTATACAGTCAGTGTCATTAACTGTGGTCCAAGTATTAATCAATTGAGCCTATAGGATACATTCTTATCCAAACCTTCATAGTTAAAAACAAGACAGAATTTTACCATATAGAAGAAAGAGGCAATAAAATGGAGTAGAATGGCTGAATAAATATAAGATGAATTAACTTTAAATTAGAAAACTATAGACCACCTGGTTCTAGTTTTTAAAAAATGGTTTCAATCACCCCCAAAATAATTGATTTTCCTCCAATCATCATCAGCTACCAAGTACATCGGGGCATACCAAATAGTAATGGAAGATTAAAAAGCCAGGAAGTTGAGAGAGGAACATAATTGTGCATGTTTTTCAGTGTTGGACAGGGGGAACTGGAGATGGATATTATCTTAGTACATTGTGAACATGTCTAAATTCTAAAAGAATAAATGTACATTAAAATTCTGGTTACTATATGCATATAAACTGTTTTCAAAGATAATACCAATGGATAAATCTTATCTTTATGTTATAACTATGACATAGTACATGATTTCTTTGCAAAATAATTATTTTCAGAAAACAAATGACAAATATTTAACAGCATCTTGTTCTACATCTATATACCATTACTCATAAATTGGTTTTGAAAACCCCATTTTCTATAATGTATACAATATTTTCTCAAAAAAGAAATATAAATATAAGTCAGGCTATAACAAATATTATAAAATTTTTAAAAGATAAAAATAAAATGCCTACTATAAATAGCGAATATTTATTCTTAATGGGTTATTACTAATGAATAGCAAATGACAAATACTTAACAGCATCTTGTGCAACATCTTTATGCCATTGCCCATAAATTGGTTTTTGAAAACCCCATTTTCTATAATTCTCAATAAAATATTATTTGCTGTTTTATTCTATCCAGAATGTATTCTTAAGTCAATATTAGCCTTTTAATGTGAACATTCCAAGTAAATATTTTGTATTGAGACTTGAACCACATCAGGTGCTATGCTGGCACTTCAATACACTTTTGTCCTTAGTGAAATTCTTAGAAAAATGATCATTTTTTAAATCACTCCAATAGTTTTGTTTATCACGTCTAATTTTATTGATTTTTGATCAAGTAACTTCTAACTTTCTACGAAAGGACATGATTATAAAGAAAGGCTTACTACACCAAAGGTATTTTGGGATCTGAGATAATGGCCCAGAATAGCATCATTTAAGAAATCTATTTAAAATGAAAATCATTGTCACAGGTACTCTTAGTCCTTCTTCATATCTTTCTAAGGTTAAAAATAAAAAGCCAAACTCTGATTGAATGCCTTAGTACAAACAGAAGGAGGGCATCACCTGGGTGGCTATTGGGAGAATGAGATGTGACCTCTGTGTCCCAAATTTTCAATTCTTCAACAAGGGAGCCTGTTCTATAGCTCAAGAAGAGAATGTCCTTGCTTCATGTTTTCTGCTTACCCATTCTTTCTAAACAATATCTTAACTTCTTCTCAGATTTTTTTTGCTCTAGTTATATTTGTGCCTGCTATTCAATTTTGGCACCCTAAAAAGTAAGGTACTCTGATACAATTGGCCCATCCAATTGTATGGGCTAAATATAGAGGAACAGTTGGTTCTTCGAGAGAGTCTTTATATCATCCCTTTTCCTTAAGGCTCAGCTTACTCTGTGCTCCATCTAGGCCAAATATCTATCCTCTGTATCCTTTAATATTCTGTTTCTGATCTTGGTTGCTGTTTTTGTTAGGGTTTCTATTGCTGTGATAAAATACCATGGCTACAAGAAATTAGGGGAGGAAAGATTTATTTCAGCTCACAGTTCTGTGTTACAATCCATCAAAGAGGGGAGTCAAGGAAGGAATGTAAAGGATAATGAACCTGGAGACAAGATCTGATGTAGAGGACATGGAGGAGTGTTGCTTATTGACTTGCTCTCCACGGAGTTCTCAACAGGACTTCTTATACACACTAGATCCATCTACCCAGAGGTGGCACTGTCCACACAATCACCAATTAAGCAAATATACCATTGGCCATTATGATGAGGGCATTTTTCTGTTGATGTTTTTTCTTCTGAAAGGACTCTATCTTGTGTTAAGTTGATCTAAGACTAGCCAACACTGCTACTAATGTATTATCTCCCAATGGGGAATGCCCCCATTATCTAACTATGATTGTTCTGATAATCTGATTCACATAAAAGTTACTTTTAAAGAGGATTTTGCATTCCAGTGAGGAAAAAAATGACTCGAGATCATGGAACTTGTCTCTAAGTATGAAGATTGGCGCTCAGTCCAATCTCTGGCACACATAGGACAAGAGAGGGATCATCTTAGCTGGTTTTCTTTTTACCTTCACATTGGTGCCATGGAATACTCCATAACCCAATAAATAAAATATATGAAAAAGAATAAGATGTTATAAATAAATGGTTCTATTATGTGAATCATTATTCTAATGAACAGCATCTATAAGTCAAATGCACTGAAGGCCTGTCACTTTAGTATCACCAATATTTTCTTCTGATTTCATAAGTAGTTCATTTTAGAGGAGGAAAATATGCTGAAGGTGTGAAATATAAACAATATTTTTTTGTTTTTCTCTTGTTATTTATTCTCATCAAATAAATCTGTTTTCCAGATTATAAACCTACATATTCATAAAATTGAGGTTCAAGTGAAAGAATAAATTATCAATATGAAGATTCTGGTTGCCTGAGTATGATTCCTAATATACTAGAGTTTGCCAATGCTTAAATTATGCATTCGATAATTCTGAAATTGAAAATTAATTCACTGTTCCAATGTGTAACACATAAACAAATTGTCATGCATACTTAATATTGGATTTTACCATTTAAAAATTTTTAAACCAACTGAGAAAACTTGTTTTTTCATAATATATTTTTAAAGCACAAGAAAAATTTGCCTTTGTATACTGTTAATCAATAAAGAATGAATTCCTGCTTCCAATGAGAATAATTTTACCTTGAATTTGAATTGTAGAGAATATTAAGACTTACTTATGCTTCTTTTTGTTATTTTGTGAATCTAACACTGACACATGAGGAGGCTGGCCTGAAAACTTAGTATATATGCATGATGAATAATGAATTTATCAAGGAAAATAGCTTTTTTGGTGTTGATTAGACTTCATCAATATCTACTCAACTTTTTGACTAACATCTTTATTTCTTTAAAAGTCTCACTGTGTTTGCCTTATTCAATATCTATTTAATTCCTCAAATTACACACACACACACACACACACACACACACACACACACACACACAATGTTAATATTACATCATGTAAAGGTAGCAATATTTAAAAAAAAAAATACATAATTGGTGAAAAAATTTGTTCACAATTTAGCACACAGATTTTTGTGGTCTATAGACTTGATGAGAAGGTAATACCAATAAGCCTTAGTAATGCTGATATTAAAAAACATCAATTTTTACACTGTCTCTGTATTAACTGAGAAACCAACAAATCTTCATTATTAGTGTAGTTGGAAATAAATGAAGTTTATTTAGCCATGACTGAATTTTAACATTTATTTCTGAAAGTATAGTACAAGGCAACTTTTGCTGTTCTTCTTGTTTAATTCTTGTTCCAATTTACTTTACTTCAATTCTGCTTCAACCTTATAGCCCTCATCAAGTTTTGTTCTTTTTTAAGCTCAGTAAAGTGAACTGTCACTTTTTTTCCTATAGCAATGAATCATTTTATCTCGATTGCTGGAATTTTCTTTTCCTTTTAAATAAACTTTATTTTCAGAGCCTTTTCAGGTCCATGGCAAAATTCTATGGATAGTATAGAGTTTTCCATAAGCTTTCTGCTCACACACAGGCAAAACCTCTTTATTATTATCCCTACTCCCTATGGTTTTGCATGTAATTGATCACCTATTTGATATATTGTAATCTCCCAAATTCAGTTTTCTCCATTATTAAGACTCACTTGTAGTACTGTGTATTATTGTGTGTTTGTTCCTCCTGCTCATCTCTCCTTTCACACTAGACTAGACCCAATAAGCCAGTTATTCTTTTGTTTTATCCACATTTTTACCCTCTTTGGAATTCCATGTAGTTGAAATACTTAGTAAATACTTCGTAAAAGAAAGTTGAGTTTTAAAATCTTGAAAAATGCACATAGATTTCTGAAACGACTTTTCTGTCAAATTATTTATTTCTTTTTAATGATTAATTTCATTTTTGATAATTCATGCATACCTGCTCCACCTCATCTCCTTCCTATCCCATTCAAACCTCCCATTGCTATGAGACCCTCTCCTGTATTCAAGACTTTAGATTTTGTTTTGTTTTTAGGTTTATTTAATTTAATCCGGGCTGTCCATTTGATTATTGGATTTGAACTATTCATTTGAGCCTGCTGGAATCATGAGTTGATACACAACTGAAAGCAATGACTCCTCTTTCTCTGAATCTATCACTAGCCAATAGTATAGCATTGAAGTATGGGGCACACTGAGCCCTTCCTATATCCATGTCTGTTTAGGCGTGTATTCTTGTGTAGAATCATTACAAGTATCATAGCATGTCATACTGCCATGAATATGTCCTGCCCAGAAGATTTTTGGCTGTTTCTATTTACCGCCTACAATTATTTCATTGTCTGGATATGCTAACATTTGTTTATCCATGAAAGCACTGAAGAACATATTAACTGTTCTATATTTTTTTGTATTGTGAGGAAAGATACTGCAAAATCAATAAACAAACAACAAAAACAAAAAACAAAATATAAAACAAAAAAAGATAAAGGATATGTGGGTACTTCTGTATTTATACATTTTCAAATAATTTTAGTAAATACTAAGAAATGTAACTTTTTTTAATTGCATGGTAACAGACTTCTTTCATAAGTAACTACCAAATCACCTTGACACCTAACACCAATGGTATCTCACTCTCCATCTGATTTGCATCCCTCTCATTGCATATGTTTGAAGACAGCTCATAATATGGTTGTGCATTTTTTCCTTAGGTGTTTTGTAAGGTCTTTGACTTGTTTCTACAGGATTATCTACTTTCTTATTGTATAATTAAGAATTCTCTTTATAAATTAAATGCTTTTCTTTATATGAGATGACCTTTGTAAATACTTCTAGTCTTTGACTCATCACTTCCTTTGCTTCTCTGAGTTCTTCAAAGGAAAAAATGAATTTAATTTCAGTGAAATATAGCATTTTTGGTTTGTTTTTCATGCACTGTGTATTTGATATTATATATAAAATCTACTAACACAAAGCCCTCAGTTAACCAAATTTCTTTCTGTTACACTGGAGTTTTGTAGATTTGTTTCATATCAGGTTTCTGATTTTATTCAAGCATGTTCTATGTTCCTATTGATTGATTTATTGATTGATTGATTGTTTTGCATTTGCAGTGCTTCTAGTGTCATATAATGAAAAGTTTATATTGCTCCATTTCATTTCCTTTGCTTTATTGAAGGTAATAAATTGACTGCATATATATATATATAAAAAATCTGGGCTCTGCATTCTTATCTGATGGTCTATTGCCTAACAAGACACACACTGCTATAATTTCCATAAATTTACAATCTTGAAATCAGGTGATATCAGTTAGCATACTCTACTTCTTTCCATCAGCACTGTGTTGAATGCTGTGGGATTTGACCTCACCGTAGTAATTTAGAATCAATGTGTAGTTCTCAACAAGCTAAAACTCTGAGATATTGAATGTGGTAGTTTAGAATCTACAGATCACTTAATTTTTGCAATATCAAGCTTTCATACATCTTAACATTCAAATGTATGAGCATTTAGTATTTTTTCATCTATTTCAATAGTTTTCTAGTTTCTCTCATCTAGCTTCTTGCATATGTATTAGGTTTGTAAATGATAATTTTCATTATGAGGTGGGTAAAGTAATTATTATTTCATTTATAGCCATAGGCTTATTCACATTCACTATCCCACATCTATTTTTGCCATTCACTTTTGAAGGATAATTTTAGAACATGCACAGTTCATGTTGGTGGATAGCTTTCCATCAAATCTTAAAACATGTCACTCCAAACTTTTCCCATGTAAAGGATTTCCTAGAATTTGTACGTAAGCCTCTTCTCCCTCCCATCCTCTCTCTGTTTTCCTCATTTTTTTCATTTCTCCCATTCCCCGTGTATTTCCTTCTTAATTTTAATTTTAATTTTTGATATCTTGCATGTAGGATAATATCTTCTTCTGGATAGTTTCTTTTGTTTTACTTTCTGAAGTTTAACAAGATGGTGAGTTATAGTACTGTTTGGAACATTTATTCTATATGAACTCCCATTAGGTGTTTGAATCTATCATCTAGTGCTAACATTATTTAGGATGATTCTTGGCTAGTCTTCTTTTCAAATATTTCTTCTTTCCTTTCTTTTATCCACATTACATGGAATTTTATTATTTGTGATTTTTTTCACAGTTTTGGAGATGTGTGTGTGTGTGTATATGCGCGTGCGCGCATGCGTGTGTGTGTGTGTCTGTGTGTGTGTTCCTATGGTCAGGTGTCTAAAGTAAGACAGGCTGAATTATGCTCAAAATCTCTGCACACAGAACATTCTGTAATTTTGTGAACGAAGTGTGGTTATAAGTGTATCAAATATTGAAGTATATGTTGAAATAATTTTCATAGACTCTCCTGCCTCTGGTGAAGTAGTAAAAAGAAAAGATTGGTTTATTTTTCTTAGAAACGTATTCTATTCTCTCAACAAAGAAAAGGGCACATCAGCTCCAGCTTCATAGCACTTGACAAGGTCGTTGACAAAGGAATGAGAAGACTAAAACACTGAGATTCCTACTGTTCCTTTCTGTATTAGAACTTCTGTCTCTTAAGGATAGATGCTGTTATCTACTTGCCCCCACCAACTGAGGTCAATCTATTTCCTATTTAGGATGGTTATAGATTCAAAACACTGTGGTACAAGGCAAATTACTCAGTCCTTCTACTCATTAAAAGTGGTTATTAGAGGAACTCATTGCATAAGTAATTGTCATAATACCAAATGAACTAAATGTTGAAGACTCAGTTGCCAATCATGGATGATATTTGATAGCTTAGAAAGGGCTCTCATAATTATATACATTTTCCTCTGCAAAATAAAAAGGATTGTCAGAGTGTTGCTACTACATGCAAAAATACAAAGTGCCTGGTTGTTAGGCTGACTTGTACAAGTAATTTTCTATCTATTTATTTAAACTTTATATGTAAAATGAATTTACAGATGATCATAATCACAATTATGAATATAAATGAAGTGTTATAAATTATCCTATAAAATATTAAGCTAGAAAGTAATATCTTACAGCTAAAGCTACATGTCAATAGCACAAATGCAATGCTTGACATTTGGTTAATTATTAAAGATAATAAATACACCTAAATTTGGAATGAATCCTTGCTTCTGACTTTCAGTGATATATTGTTCTCAAGTTTTAAGAGCATTTTTAGCAATATGAACACTGTACACAATCTTGAACACATTTACTCTGTGTTTATTTTTAAATGAAGGAGTGTACCATTATCTTTGAAAACTGTAAACTGAAATAAACACATAAGGTTAGTATGATTGCTGTGGTATACATATACATATAAGGCTAGGGATTAACAAAGATAATTTATCAAAATTAGTATAAATAAAAGATAAATATTTAAAAGAGAAATAAATAAAAGAAAAAATATTATTTGACTAGGTGGTTTATTTATTAAAGAACTTTCACGTGCCTATACTGACACCCACATGCCTATTTTCACATAATTTATCTTAGTTCTGCAGTGTAGTCAGTTAGAATCACTTCAGTTTGAATTTGTGGATTTTTTCTTCCAGAGTTTGAGACCTATGTGACTTTCATAGTACTGATGAAGATACTTCTAGAGTAGTATACTATCAATACTGCAAATGTGGATGCAAATTCAATGTGTTCTAGGCAAATGACTGAAAGCATAGTATCTTCCAATTCATGCTTGTCATGGTTATTAACATTAGTTCACTGAGAATGCATTTCTGTCGATATTCACATATCTGGCTCAATATATCCTCTTGATAACCCTGCCTAATTAATTTTTCTTAGACTCCACACACCTTATAAAAACATCCTTTCTTCATGTGAATGTTTCTATGTATCCAAAAATTTCAAATACCATGACGTATGACTACTTATAAAAGGTTCTAATTTTTTTCAGTAAGATCACAATATGAAAAATAAGTGAAGAAAAATGGTAACCTATCAAATGAGCAGATCTGGATAATGACAGTATGTTTGGCTAAGGTTGTCCTGTTCTGTACATTAAGACATATAAGAACATTTGGAATATGGGCATTATCCTGTGGAATATTGATAATTTGTCTGGCTTTTTCAATGTATTTGAAAAGGATATTTTGGTAAACCATTGAGTCACCATTGAATCTTCCTCTTCATGTATATGCTAAATGATAATCCAAATAATTTCTACTCTTTGTACTTCAATCTATTCCATTACACCAGTGTTGTCACAACATCTTATGTACCAGGCTACCCCCAATGCATCCAGCAGAGCTATACTTTACTAAATGAATATCAGAATGTTTCACTTTCTGTGCTATGGCCTCCCGTGACTTTCCACATCACTAACTGGACAGCTAATGATCATTTGCCTATTTTGTGAAAAGTCAACATAATACAATGGGAATGTTTAAGATACTTTACTGAAGAACAGTTCAGGTTTCTACCACATATATTAGCATATAAAATTGATAAGTGTTCATTTTGTTTAAGATTTCAATAATAGCTCTCAACCACATTCGGAGTAGATTTTTAAAGTTTAAGCATTATGTATTTGATGCCAAAGCAAAATTATAGACTACTAGAAAGTAGTTCCAGAATATTTGTGTACATTAATTCCTTAAACACACATACACACACACACACACACACACACACACACATACACACACACATTTGCTAGAGAAACATTGACATTCAGAAATTAAATACTGTACTCCAGGTTACAAAATCAGTAGGTAGAGATAATTTATTTGTGCTTGGCTTTCTGATTCTTACTCTAGTGATTTTCTTGTATATCAGTCTCCTTAGTGTTTAGATCATTTGATGATCTGAAGTGTCATGAATACATTCATATTCTGATCTCAATATTATATCATATAGAACTTTATCAACTATGTGCCTTATGGTATTTTTGTAAATGTTTTGTTTTTCTTACTTGAGCAAAAGTAACTCTTTAAGTTAGTTGTTAAATGACATCATTTCTTTGCCTGCTCTGCTTCTGAGTTATTTTTATCCCCTGGTTTATTTATTTTGAACCAGCCAGAATCACAGCTTCCTCCATAACTTTATAAAATGTTTCATGCCTCATAACCTTGTTGTCTGCCCTAATTATAGTGTTCTTTAAAAATAAATCAAATACAGACCCTCATGTAACTACTTTTAAAGTTTTTTTTAATTTTAATATTCTTTGATTACATAGAAGATAAAGCATATTAGTCAGAGAGACTCATGTTTTATCCACATTTTACTGTCTCCATATCTACTCATTTTTATAAAGACTGTTTTATTCTAAAGATTTGGTTTTGATGATATACAAATACAATCTAATTAGTTTTATACTTGTCTAAAATATGTCATATATATATGTATATATGTATATATATAATATATAATTATATATATTTGCAGAAAATTGCTATTAATCTAAAAGAATCACTTTAGATATCTCAGTAATAGTGCCTGTTTCTGAAAACAAAAACAGTCAAACAGTTTGACTCTGGTCAAACAGAGTTTATTAAATCAATCATAAAATCAAATTTTTTTGGTTGTATAAAATTTGTGTCTTTTTACTTTTAATTGACTTTTTTTTTAATTAGACTAGATGATTGGCAGATGATTCCATTATCCACTTAGAAATCTTTCATTGATTGCCTACAATAAAGAAAATTTTGTCAGAGGTTTTGGGGTGGTAAAGATAAATAATGAAATCGTGCCAACTGCGTGTAATGATGAAGACAGACAGTAGTTCAAATTCTGTATGGAAACCAAATGCTCAGTGTGTTTCAGATCACTACACAACAGTGTGGTATGTTGGTAGAACAGTTGAGAAGAGCACCAGTGACTATTGAAAATTTGCATTAGGAATGTGAAATGTCTGGCACAGAATTTCATATCATAAACTTGCCAAAATTATCATTTTAGCTGTAATTAAAATGTGGGTGAGAATGAGCGGACTTAACCTGAAGGTTAGACAGGAATCACTGCATAAACAGTTTCACAATTTAAGGCATGAACTTTGAATCTTACAATAAAAACTAAGGAGAAGAAATGTGAATAGTATCTATAAATGTTTTATTTTCAAAATTCTATTTTTATGGTAAAAGGGAAATTGGCTATTTCTGTATTTGAAAAATTAGGTAGAGAGAAAATATGTTCAATTAAATGCATGTTACATCTATGGTTAAGAATAATGTATTTTTGAAATGTAGTTAGGTTCTCTACAGTTCATCTATAAAAATAGCATTTTATTGTACCCATATTCTTGGCTTCCTCTAGTGTCCAATAATAGCCTAATTAGAGACACACAATATAGGATATCAGTTTATGTGACTGTGAGGTATAAGGAAAGTAATACAACTTGAGTTTCAAGCCCTTTCTTGTAGACAATTAGATGGAATGTGTATTATTAAAAGTGTAGCTGTCAGATACAGTTGT
>JAMJFZ010000266.1:0-63768 GCA_026225945.1 Cricetomys ansorgei | reverse complement strand
AGAAAATAAGAGAGCGTGGGGTTCTCAGCCACCAAGGGGACATCTGCATCAGACCCTCCTTCACAGACCCAGAGAACACCTATGCAGAGGAGGAGACTGGAAAGAGACAGCAGTCTTTGAGGACCCGTGCAGAACAGCCTCCAGACATGGCAGGACTGCTATACTTCCTGCAGGCACAGCAGCTGTGGTAGGCTGCAGAAGACCTGCAGGAGGTCAAGCCAGTCAGCATTCCAGCTGGGAGGGAGGCACATGAGCCCCCCCCACCCCGCACCCTCCCCCTGCTCAGCAGCCTGACAGTTGATGACTCCTGGGGAGAGAGAGTCAGTTTCTCATCAGGAGTGTGGTAGGTAGTCAGTCAGCTCCTGGGGATAACCCACATCCACTCACATGTGGGCAGCACTGATCAGATGGATTTTAAAAACAGGACATGAACTGGGGAGAGAGACTTGGAGGAGGGAATCCAGGGGGAGTAATGGGCAGGGAGAGGACAAAAGTGATAGAAATACATTCTAAGCACGGATAAAGTTCTCAAAAATAAATTAAAATATATGTTGGTTTAAAAAGAAAAAAAAGACTCTTGAACTTCAGGCTTGGAGAACACAGTGAGGTGCAGGGCAGGACACTCACACAGAGGACCATGGAAGCCCTGTGCACACCCCACACACCCATACCCTGTGTGGAGAACTTGACTGTTCCTGTGTTGAATCCTTTCTCATACACTAGCGACCATCTCTCTGAGACCACTGGGACTATGGTGAACTTCCCCTATTCCTGGTCTGATTGCTTTCCAGTGATTTCAAGCTTTTCAATGATTTCTTTTTCTTCTTCTCTCTTATAATACATCCCTGAGAGCAATTTTCCCACCCTCCACTCCTCCCCGTCCCCCAACCCCAACCTCCCTTGTCCCCAGATCCACTCCTCCTCAGTTTCCCTTCAGAAGAGAGCAGGCCTCCCAGGAGTATCAGCCAAACGCGGCAAAACAAGATGCAACAAGACTAGACACAAACATGTCAAGGCTGGATGAGCATCCAGTAGGAGGAACAGGGTCCCAAGAGCAGTCACAAGGGTCAGACACATCCCCTCTCCCACTCTTAGGAGTCGCACAGAAAACACAGAGCTAACAACTGGCTGTCCTGGAACTCACTCTGTAGACCAGGCTGGCCTCCGACTCACAGAGATCCCCCTGCCTCTGCCTCCCCAGTGCCAAGGATTAAAGGCCTGAGTCACCCTGTCGGCACCCTATCAGGTCTTGGACCAGGCACCCCCATCATGTGGCCAATTCACTGGGTAATGGATTCTCTGCATTTCTCATTTGTAAGTGGCCACCCTGGGGTCTGTGGCAGAACTGCTCATCTGGAGCTGGTGAGCGATTGGAAATGATGCTCTCACAGCTGGAATTGCACCTCTTGGAGCTGCCTCTCTTTCCTAATGGCTCCCCGTGCACGCACACCTTGTATCTCTCTCCTTTTAGTTTGTCTAGAATACTCTGAGTCCAGAGTGACATCTTATGGCCCTTGGTAAAAGCACAATACTTACAGTTTGGATTTCTATACTTCTCAGACCAGTCAGCATTATCCATGACTACTTATTATTTTTATCATTTTATTTTTTGTTATGTAGTTTTTATTATTTATTATTATTATTCAGTATTTATTACTACTCATTACTTGAAGGTGGGTTTAAAATTTGCTCTCAGAAAAAAGTCCTTCTGTTTCCCTCAGGAAATATTCGAAGTCTAGATGGGTGATGGGAATGTCAGGACTCAGGACGCATGGCTGTCTCACTGAGCCACGAGGAGCATACTCCATGCCTGGCTTGGAAAGGACATTCTAGCTCATCAGTCAGGGAGTGGTCAGTCAGCTCAGCGTCTAGGACATAACGCTTTTGAAGGGTTTGTATGGCTGGTGACCGTTTGCTGCACGGGGATTTCACATCCATTAGCGTGAGTTCTCCTGTTTCTCAATGTGTTCACCAACCTGGAAGCTCTCTGAATAACATAAAATAAAATAAAAGTACCAAACAACTACTGAAAGAAAGTAAGAAGATATGGTCGTATTTGGTCCTGAAATGTCATGTGCCTGTGCGTGACAGTCTTCAGTGTGTGCTACAGAACAGCTTTTAAGATTCTAAAGGAGCCGGGCGCTGGTGGCACACGCCTTTAAACCCAGCACTTTGGAAGCAGAG
The DNA here is from genome assembly GCA_026225945.1 of Cricetomys ansorgei. Classification (NCBI taxonomy): domain Eukaryota; kingdom Metazoa; phylum Chordata; class Mammalia; order Rodentia; family Nesomyidae; genus Cricetomys; species Cricetomys ansorgei. The sequence goes on along the minus strand of JAMJFZ010000266.1, from coordinate 61,584 downwards.
GGAGGGTGATCTCCTTGAGGTTGAGACCAGCCTGGTCTACAGAGTGAGTTCCAGGACAGACAGGGTTACAACAGAGAAACCCTCTCTCAAAAAACAAAAACAACAAAGACCTTAAATGAAACTTGAGCAACTCAGCAGCCTTAACCCACTCAACAAGAATTTGGCCTTCTGTTCACCTGGGTATGTGTGTAATGGCTCCATTTGGGGGTTCTTACCCATCAACATGGAGGTCAACCCACCACACCCTTAAGGAGAACAGACTCTCTTCCCCAGGAGTCAGCAGTTGTCATGCTGCTCAGCTAGTGGTGGGGGCTCATGTAACCTCACCCCATCAACATGGGAATGCTGACTGATTGACCTTGTGCAGGTCTTCCGCAGCCAACCACAGCTGCTGAGAGTATCACAGTCCTGCCCTGGCTAGGAACTTTCTGCTCATTTGCATATGTGTTACAATGGTACCACTTTGGGGCTACTTCCCCCACCAACATGGAGGAGGTCATCTTCCTCTAGGTTTTGGGGTTGGGTTTGGTTTACTTGGTTTTTATTTCTCTCCTTCCCCAGCTGTGTCAAGGAAATGGGGAACAGGGATCCCCAACTCAACTCAGTACTTTGGGACAGCCTGCTTTGGTTCCCAAAGTTGATACCCACACCCCACCTCCAGCTTCCTGCTTTCCCTTTATCTCAATGGCTTCCACCCACACCTCAAACCTGTGCCCCCTAGACCTCACTGTGTCCCAAGCACCAACCCACTTCACCCCTCCTACAGCCCATGGATGTACTGCCAACATGTAAACGTGGCAGTCACCACCAATGGCCCCACATTCGACTCTACACCATTTGTCGCATTCCCAGGATCTGGGCTTCACTCAGTGGGACACATGGCATGGAAGAGAACGCCCTAGCTCCTCCCCAGAGGCAGTGTGGATCCCACGATCAGTGGTGACATCACGGCAGCTACACACAACACAGGCCAGTGCCTTCCGTAACGGCTGTTTTCAACATCTACCAGGCACCCTGCCCACCCAAAGTTCAGCCCAAGAACAGGAACCCAAGCCCTAGGGAAGTGTGAACGCCCTGCAAACCCATCCGAAGTATGACAAGGAGACTCCGTGCCCTGGTGTGTACTGGCCATGGGACCGCCTCCTGCTGCACAGCATCTCTGTGCTTGTCTTTCACTCCCATCGCAATTTTGTTCCTAGGAAATTATTATCTGATTGTGCTACGCCAGGTTGGTTGTCTCTTTGTGTTTCTGCTTGTCTATTGTTCAACATTGTTTTCTTAATCACGAAAGGGGGACGATTTTATATAAAGTTATTATACTCCTTGTCTTTATTTAGTTATGGGAAGATTCTACAGGAAGATTCCTTAGTCTCTAGAAACTTCTGGAAACTTAATGTAATATTGTATGTGGATGAAATGAACACCCGGCAGCTCTAAGGCATGGTTGAGGAGAAGATTTTCACCGTAGCTATGAGGAAGAGTACAACCAGAGGCATCTGGAAGAGTCCAGAGCAGGGAGAGAGAGTAGTAGGAACATGGCCAGCAGGATGTGCTGAACCAGGCCTGAGAGGAGGAGGGGAACCAGAGAGGAGGTCCAAGAGAGAGTGGGCCAAGAGCCAGGAGAGCCAAGAGATCGCAGAGAGCACATAGCCAAAAAGGCAGTTCTGTAGAAATGAGAAGATGGGGGGAGGGAAGTCCATGTACTGCAGATGTTTAGGGTAGGGGTGGTAGAAGACCTAAGGGGGCAGATGCCAGTGTGGCCTCTGTAACAGACATACGCAATGCCCAGAGCCTGGAGGCCAGCATTTGCTAATAGACGTGCTAATAGGCACCGCAGTTAGCCATTCATCCTGAGTTGCTTTTGGACCTGACAGTATATGCCACCCCAAGTTGTCCTAGAGCTAAAGATAGAGTCAAAGCATGCTTTGAACCTGGACGTGTCGCTCTGAGAGCACAAGGCCTCCTCTCCCTCCCCACTGTGAGAAACTACTGCTATTTGCCTGCTTACACAGCATGGCACCAGTGTTGGGGAACTTTATTTCTAGTTATGCTTTATGCAGGGGTTGCATTTATGTGGATTACTTATTTAATTGCTTGTGATCTACACGTGGTATCAGTGGAACACCTGAGGAGTTCTGAAGGAACAAAAGCACCTGAGCAGAGATGCTCATGGATCTACCGTGAGGTTGGCACTCGCCATGGTGGTGGTTCCCTCTGCTGAGGCCTGGCAGGGTTTGCACCTATGAAATGCCTACTAGCTCCTTTTGGTGAGCTGTCACAGCAAGTTAACTACTACATACCACCTCTCCAAAGGCCCCACTCCTTCAAAGGTCTGCTACCTGGCTGATGTTTACCTGATGCTGGTGCCCCAGGGCTGTGTGTGTGTGTGTGTGTGTGTATGTCAGTGTGTTTCCATGTGAGTGCTTGCCATGCTAGTGGTAGTGGAGACCAGAAGAGGGTGTCAGATACCCCAGATCCCCGGGAACTGGAGTCCCAGGTGGTTATGGGTTGCCTGACAGGGCAGCCAGGAACCTGACTTGGGTCCTCTGTAACAGTGGCCAGTGCTCCTAACCACTGAACCATCTCTGTGCTCCTGGTTTATTATGTTGACAAATTTGTGTTTTCATCTTCTATTTATCTCTTACTCAGAATCACCAGATGTCTCCCTCCTTGGTCTTTCATCTCAAATGAAGAAGAAGAGAAAGGTCACGGTTCTCTTGTAGATGGATTCCCTGCCCCTAAGTGTTTCTCTTGTATCAACAACTCAGCTAAGTCGCCAGTCTTCTTTATACACAAAGTTACTGTAGCTTGAGGCGTCAGTGACTCGGGACTCTCCTGACTTTCAACAAATCCTGACTATGCGCGAGGCCGTGCCAAGGTGCTCTCCTTGGGTACCAGGGCTTGCCTCTTAAGTGTTTTTCTAACAGGACACAAATTTGGAGGCATGGTGAGATGGGGTGATCTTGGAGGAATTTGGGTTCTGTGTGGGCTGAATATGATCGAAACACATTGTAGAAATTTCCCAAAGTATTTAAAAATTACTATAGTTTTAAAAGAAAAACGCTTCTCTTTAAACCAAGCATAATGGCACATGGCTAGAATTCCAGTGCTCAAGAAACTAAGGGACAAAAGATTCCCATGAGTTCAAAGCCAGCCTGGGAAGTTTAGTGACTTCCAGGCCTCCTGAGCCAAAGGAAGACCCTGTCTCAAAAATAGCGATAATGATGGTGGTGAGGGCCTGGAGTTGACTGACGCTTGCTGAGCTTTTATTAAAATGAATAAATTAAAATGAGTCCTAATTATTATGGGCTGGAGAGATGACTCAGTGTTTAACAACACTGTCTGCTATTCTAGAGGACCTCAGTTCAATTCCCAGCACCCACGTGGTTGCTCACAACTGTCTGCAACTTTATTTCGAGGGATCCGACACCCTCACACAGGTATACATGCAGGCAAAGCACCGATGTACATAAGATAAAAAAAATAAATGTTTTCTTAAAAATATGAAGTCCGCACCTCCATCAAAATTACTACCCTTTTGTAAGAAAAGTCTTTTAATTGATTTAAAATAATTCACTGAAAACGAATCGGTCTATGCTTACTGAGATTTTGAGATTTAATCAGAACATGCCACAACTTTATCCTTAAGTGCCCCGAAGTTCCTGCAGTTGAGTCAGTATACAATGAATATACCTGTAACCTGCTCATATGTCGGAGACGTTTCTACACAATAACAGAACTAGAGACGATTATTGGCCACCGTGGGGCCCTCTTGTGTGATGTAACCCACTGAAACAAGAGTAACACAAAGGACAAGTCGTCCTGGAGAAGCCACTCAGATCAGAGCAGGTGCTGAAGCCTCTCCCAGGGACTCCCGTCATCCTCTAAGGTCTAAAGATGACTTGAAGTCCCTCTGGCCATTGTTATCTGTAAAGCAGAATTTTGGAAAACTACCTTCTTTCCCCTTGGACACAAAGACTCTGGAGATGGATCCTTCTTGAGAAGTCTCCTGTGGGCTAGAGAGACAGTTCAGCCATTAGGGCCAAAGCCTGAGCCAAAACTTGAAGAGCTCAGTTCTCAGAAGTCCCTTGCTTTGTATTCCCCAGGACTAAGTCAAAGGAAGCCCACAGAAAGCACAGTGTCTGTGGCCTTGTGCAGGGCTGGGAAGGGTGTTCTCCAGGCAGCCTCCTCTGAGCGCATCCAGGTAAAGATAACTCTTCTTACTCAAATCCATCTTCTCCTGAAACTGCCCACTCTGGGAACCCACGAGGGTGGTCATCCTGAGTAGAGATCAGATCCTATTTAGGAACCTTCTAGCTGTCCTTTGAGAAAAAGAGAGGCAAGCTCTTTACCTTCCTCTGCTCTATAAACCTTGTAACTGTCCATTCTACCAAGTACCCATTAGCTCTCCTCCTTTGGGAGAGATGATGTGATGTCCAGACACTGAGTGGTCTAAGTTCGATGTGGCTGTATCCGTATCCAGTTCAGAGAATCCCGAGTCTCTGTGCACTCCAGGGCTAAATCCTGAGGGTTCGGTGGAAGCAGAGGGTATCATAGATTCAGAGAACCTCACATTGGAAGGCTTGGAAGGATGGATATTCAAAGCCCTCACCTCCATTCTGAGGGCGTCCCCCTTCTAGCTTCCATGAAACTGTGTGCCACCCCTGCTTGTTCTAGCGTGCAAGGGGACAAGAGGTTTCTATTCAGTAGCAAATACACACCCCCAAAAAATCACTTCATCGGAGAATGTCTAAGGTGTGTTGGACCCTGGAGACCATCTAGTTTTGCAGATTTTTTCTTACATTTAAAGGGGGAGGTTCATGTGTGTGGAGCTCAGAGAAGTACTCAGAGGAGTCAGCACTCTCTCCACTGTGGACCCACACAGGGGGAAACAGTTCTAGTCCCAGGGCTGGAACTCAGATCTCCAGCCCTGGTGGCAAGCCTCTTTACCCATGAAGCCATTACACCTACCCTAGTGACTATGTTTTGTTTTGCTTTGTTTGTTTTAGTTGTCAAGAGGGGTTTCTTGCTGTAACTCTGGCTGTCCTGGAACCCACTCTGTAGGCCAGGCTGGCCTTGAACTCACAGATATGCTCCTGCCTCTGCCTCACGTGTGCTCTACCACCACCCGGACCTACTGATTTTTTAAGGAAAAATTCAAGTGATTGACAAATGTATAAGGGCAGAGAAAGGATTTGCACCGTTATAAAGTATCACAATACCTCTATCAATCTTTCAGAAATCATTATGGTCTGTCATCTAAGTGACCAGCCAAGGTGTTCACTGTTGACTCACCTTGCCTGTCAGTTCTCCTGCAGGTTGAGCCTGATTGCCTTTGGAACCAGGGACTCCTGAGTCTCAGTGTCCTCGTGTTTGACCTGGCTCCTTTCCCTTCCCTCTCCAGGATACTAAAACCCTCCATTTCTGGGTCTCATCCTTTACCTGCTTCCACTCCCCTCCCCCAGGTTGGCAAGGAGGTCACTGCTCTAAGTAGACCATGCTGAGGACCTGACACAGCAGGCTGCCACTGCCAAGGATCCGTGAACCAACCCAGAGGCTAGTTCGCCTTTCCGGTGTGCATAGCCTATCTGAACATTCTCAGTTCTCAGCCCTCGCGTGGGACACTAGAATGCTCCATGGAAGTTGGCAATGTCACTGAGTTTGTGCTCCTGGGACTAACCGTCGACCCTCGGGCTCGGGTGCTGCTGTTCCTGCTCTTCTTGGTGATTTACATCTTGACCCTCATGGGGAACCTGCTGCTGCTGCTGGTGGTGATCAGCTTGGACTGCCACCTTCGGACCCCCATGTACTTCTTCCTGAGACACCTCTCCTTTCTGGATGCTCTCTATTCCTCTGTCATTGTGCCTAAGCTACTGACAAACCTTAGTTCTGAGTGGAAGACTATATCCTCCCTAGGGTGCTTCATTCAGATCGCCCTGGTCTTATTTTCTGGGGCCACCGAAGGCTGCCTCCTGTCTGCCATGGCCTATGACCGCTTTCAGGCTGTGTGCCACCCGCTGATGTATGTGATCACTATGAATGGAAAGGTATGTTCTAGGCTAGTGGTTATATCCTGGGTGGTAGGAGTGAGTGCTAGCCTGATCAACACCCTCCTGCTAGCTCGGGAGAACTACTGCGGCCCAAATCTTATCCACAATTTCGCCTGCGAGCTCCCCCCACTGCTCTTGCTGGTCTGTTCTGACCCACGCACTACTGTTGCCTCCATCCTGACCACCTTTGTGGTCTTTGGTTTTGGTTCTCTGGCCCTACTGCTGGGTTCCTACAGCCGTATCATCAGGACAGCCCTGAGCGTCAACTCGGCCAAAGGTCGCAGCAAGATCTTCTCCACGTGTTCTTCTCACTTCCTCGTAGTGACCATCTTTTACGGTTCAGGAGGAATCAGGTGTGTCACCAGTAGTTCCTAGTCCTAAGGCCGCGTGTTCCTCTCATAACTGCCCTGGATCCTCAGACCAGAGAGCACTGCACTTTAGCAGAAAATAACGTCCAGGATTCCATCCTGGGATTCCTAAGGCTTCAGCTCCTGTCCCAGCTCTGCTGTGGACTAGCTGAGTGGTTTTCAAAAGGGGAGAGAGGGAGAGAGGGAGGGACAGACAGACCCAGGGAGGGTGCAATGGAGGGAGGCCGGGAATCCCAGAACCAGGTGGCTATGGCCCCAGCTAAGCAGAGCCCATGCTCCTCCCTACTTGCTTTCCTCAAGCATAAGCATCTCTAGCCCCGGAGCACTTCCCTACCCAGAGAAAGAATAAATAAATCCTGGGCTTCTGTTCATGACCTGGACAGGGACTGGAGTCCACTGCCCAGTGCACTTCTCCCATTCTGTGCCTGGAAGAATCACAACAGACCGGAAGTGGGTGGTGAGGAATCGCTGCAGAGAGCTCACCTGAGCTGAGCCCAGCATCCCCTCCTTCATCTCAGTTCCCTCAAATGCCATAAAGCTGCAAGGAGATTTCTCCTACTTATTTCACAGAAATAGTAGAAAAATAGATATTCAAAATTATAGTTAGATGAACACCTTTTCTTAAACATTGACACACACACAAACACACACACACGTGCAGATACCACAAAGGCCAGAAGAGGACACTGGATCCCCTTTAGCTGGAGGTACAGGCACCATGAGCTGCCTGGCACAGGCTGGGAATTGAAGTACAGTCTTCCACAGAAGCCGCAGTACCCTAACCCACTGAGCCATCTACCCAGCCCGTGGATATCTCTTTACATCAAGCACAGCAGTGTCCATTAGGATCATTTTGGACATGTCACACATTTGCCCCAATGAAGATAATGCCCTTGAAAACATAATAATGTTTCTTTGGGAAATCCCCTAGGTATACTTAAAATATACCCAATAATTTCATCTTATTATTTTTAATCATATGTTTTGCCTAATATATTTTTATGTCTCATTTTATTCACCAATAATTTTGGCTCCTTTTCTAAGCCAATGAAAATTGCAACAGAAAAAAGAGTCTTCCACCATGCATTATAAAATAGTGTGCTGGGGCTGGAGAGGGGCTCAGTGGTTAGAGCACTTGCAGAGGACCCGGGTTCAGTTCCCAGCACTGCATGGCAGTTTACAACACTTCCAGTTCCAGGGGAGCAGAAACCCTCTTCTGACCTCCCTGGGTATCAGGCATACATACACATGGTGCACATACACACATGCACACAAGCACTCATACACATCAAACTAATAATAATAATAATGTGCTATGGTTGTGAAATTAATCCTCAGAGCCCTACATGTGGGAAGCAATAGCAAGACTATGAACTAGACAGGTAGTTTTGCAAGAAACACGCATCACTAAATGAGACCACAGTGTGTCTGAACTGTTGGGAATACAGAGAAAGGGTGACATTGTTACCGTGACTACCCGCCAAGAGGCTTTGCAGAGTGAGAAGTGCTGTGGACAGGCATTAGTCCTGCCCTTACTGAACCCTAAGTACACAGAGTGCGTGATCACAAGAGAATTCCTTTCTGCGAGTTCACTCTTGCTCAGAGGCATTTGGGACAGAAGCTATGTAGCCCCTGATGAGGCTCCACTCGACCCTGAGGTACAGTCTGAGCACTCAGCAGCAGGGGAAGGACCTTAGCTGTAAGCAGCTCTCAGAGTCTCATCCTGAGTTCACCTTGCTCCTTTGTGTAATTCCCTCCAAGGTACATGGCTCCCGCATCCGGCTCAGCCCTGGAGCAAGTGTTATCTTTGCAGTACAGTGTGGTGACCCCACTGCTAAACCCCATCATCTACAGCCTGAAAACCAAGGAAGTAAAGGCAGCTCTGAGGAGGATGCTGACCAGGAAGTCCAGGCTGCCCTTGTAGCAGACTCTCGGCTCCATCGGGGTGGGGTGGATGCTAGAAGACATCTTACCACTCATCTCTGTGTAACCACAACAGAGGAATAATTTCTCTTCCTCCACTGCCCTGCCCCTAGCTCAGGGATATTAGGAAACCTTCAGAAAGAAAGAAAGAAAGAAAAAAGAAAGAAAGAAAAGAAAGAAAGAAAGAAAGAAAGAAAAGATAAATAAATAAATAAATAAATCTTGGACGCCTGACCGATCAGAGATACTTACTACATTAGAAAACCCTCAGGAATTCACTAGCCAGTTCCATGTCTATTGGTTTTTCTTAAACTATTCCCTCCCCTGGTCTTTTTTTTTTGCCTGAGCACAAAGTACAAATCAACCTGTGAGACCTGCAGTGCAGTCGCGCCACCTTCTGGGAAAGCAACATCTCAGCAGAGGGAGACACAACTCTCCAGTTGTCTCCATCCCAAAGGCTCCCTTGCAGGATCTAAATAAATCCCCATGGTAACTGAAAAAGAAAAACAAATAAAGTGTGTCTCTGGAGTCCTGCCTTCATTCATAACCGTACAGCCCACCAGCTGGCCAGTGATGGCACACGCCTTTAATCCCAGCTTTAGGGAAGCAGAGGCAGAGGGATGTCTCTGAGTTCAAGGCCACCGGCATCCACAGAGTGAGTTCCAGGACAGCCAGGGCTACACAGAAAGACCCTGTCTCAAAAACCAAAAAATAGTAAGAATAACAATTTAAAAATCAGGGCCCCCAAATCCACAGTAGCTACTTGTGGGCGACTTAAGGGGTGAATGAAGAAGCTGCGAATCCATCTGAAGATGTCCGTCTCTGCATGCTCTGAGGACGTTGGGAGGGAGACCATCACCACCTAACTGTGTCCCCACAGTCCAGCACATCCTGTTACTTCACAGTTACATTAGGTAAATGAGAGAACTTAGTGAATGATGGCAGAAGGGAAGAGAGAGAGCGTGAAAAGGAACATCGTCTGCACAAGAAATGAGTCAGAGAAAAGTGTCCCAGAGGACAAATGGGAAGAGGAGAGAAGGAGACCCCATATTGTTGAGCACTACCCTGAGTCCTTCTGTGAGCTCCGTGAATCCTGTAAGGCAGTCCCCCTCCAAGCCTTCCCTCCTCCCGCCCAAAGGGGAACCGCTTCAGGGTCAGATCCTTGTTCCAGACCCAGAGGAAAGAGGAGCTGGAGAAAGCAGAAGAATGTTCGCTCCAGGCCGGCCTCCTGGTCTGTGCTCACAAGAACCCCTCCCAGACACAGCCATGTTTTCTTATCTTGCTTTTTCCCAGAAGCCAAGAGGTCTCCATTTATCAAGAAACTTCCATCAGAAGACAAAATGTAGCTCAGAGGGAGAACACAGGTATAAGAAAACAAACCAGCACCCTGTCTTTCCAACACCATGCGAGATGACAGCGTAGAGATAAACTGTGGTGGTCATCTCACGGTATATGAACAGACCAAGGCTCGGCTTTTTTTTCAAATATATATATATATATATTGGGTTCATTGGTTTTTTGAGACAGGGTTTCTCTGTTGTAACTCTGGCTGTCCTGGAACTCACTCTGTAGATCAGGCTGCCCTTGAACTCAGAGATCCAACTGCCTCTGCCTCCTGAGTGCTGAGATTACAGGTGTGCACCACCACCACCTGGCTCAAATATAGTTATAATTAGAATTTTTCTTCTCTCATGTATTGTATCCCAACACCCTTCCTTCCCTCCCATCTCTCCTCCCAGCTCCCCATATCCTCTCTGCCCCAGACCTACCTCCCAATCTCCCACTCCCACCCAGACCTCTCTCCAAGAAAGAGCAGTCTTCCCAGGATTACTACTCAAACATGGCACAACAAGAAGGAACAGGTCAGGTACAATTTCCTACTTCAATGTTGGACTAGACAACCCAGTAGGGGGGGGAAGGTACTGAAGGATGTGCAAGAGGTTCAGGGATACACACCCCTATTCCACTCTGTATGAGTTCCTCAAGACCACCAGGCCAGGCAGACTCAAGGTATATTTGGGGGACCCAGCAGGTTCATGTCTGCTGCTCCAGACACTGTGAGCCCCTAAGAGTGCTGGTCAGTTGACTCCACAGGGTTTGTTCTCCTGGTGTTCTCCAGCCCTCTGGTCTCATCATTCCCCCTCCACTTCTTCTGTGGGGTTCCTGAGCTCTGCATTTTGTTTGGTCCTGGGCCTCTGCATCTGCTCTCTCCAACTGCCATGGGGATCCTCTCTATTTAGGATTGGGCTAGGCACCAATCTATGAGGAGAGCAGGATAACATTAGGAGTCCTCTCCTGATGGTCCAGACTCCAGTTCCTGCCCTACCCTGGTGGATTGGGCATGGGTCCCTCCTTTACCATGGGGTTCTGCCCTTCCATTCTGCCAATGCTTCCTGCAGGGGGGATAGGGAACAGAGTGACATCTCTGTGGCTGGGATGGGATCCCAGTCCCACCAATGGCAGCCTTGCCTCAGCACAGGAGACGGCCTGTTTAGACTCCCTGACCGCTGTCCCCCACCCCTGCCAGAGGTCTGCACTAGGGTCTTCTCGTGGATTCCAGGGAGTTTCCACTGCCTTAGGTCTCCAGCTTCCCCTTTAAGTGTCCTCCAGCTATGGTCATCTCTCCATATGTGCTCTCCTTCCCTCTCCGACTTCGTGTTCCTTTCTCTTCCCATTCCGATCATTCCCTGCTTCTCCTGCATCTTCTGTTCTATTTCCCTTTTAACCAAGAAGATCCTTGTGTCCCTACTGGACGCTCCTTGCAGCACAGTCTTTCTGGGTTTGTGGACTGCAGCACCTCTGTTTTCTTCTATGATTTCTTCTGTAAACTTCTTATAAAGTTCTACTATAATTCTTTAACGGTCATGATATCATATCCCAGAAATAGGAAAATAAATAAGCTATCCACTCCCAATGGTCCATTTATAAATGTGAACCTCCCTCACCCAGAGAGTAGTATTGGAAGGTACTTTGAATACGTGAGGCTTACAGAAAGTTCCCATCACCGAATGGAAAGAGCACACAGTCCCAGCTGTGACCAAGAAGCTCTTTGCAATTAGAAAGCACTGTCAGGTTCATAGCCTACTCCATTCTTACCCCAAACACACACAGAATGTGGAAAGGGGATGTGTGACTGACTGGGGTCAAAGTTGGGATTTCTGTGGCCAACGTAGCCATCAAACACAGCCCAGGAGGAGCCCCTGTTATGGCGGTTCACAGCATACGGCCTCAGAAAAGGGATGGAGACCAGGGAAGAGAGCATTAGAATCTGATGCAACCTGGACCCTGAGAATCCTCTGGAGGACAATATCTAGCTCTCCTGTGACTCACTCTCAGGATCCCCACCCAACCACAGCAGCCATAAGCAAACACTGCTGCACTGAGGTTAAGACAGTGTGTCAATCCAAGGCTAATTTCATAATAAAATAATTCTTGGGAACATAGCCCCAGCGTTGGACACAGATAATTAGGGAGATGGTGGTCCCAGTCACAGACGTCTCTAAAACAGTTCTCTGGGTCAGCAATGACGTCATCTCCCCTGAGCAGGTGAGGCTCAGGTGCCAGTTTCGAGTAATTCCTGTAACTTGCTGGCATCGAGTACGCCAGTCTGTGTGTGGGTGATCCTCCCTCCTCCTGCCCTGCCTGTCTTTATCCCAGTAATACACACCATTTCCTACATTTCCCATGGTATCCATCCTAACTAACCCAGGGTGAGTGTCAGGGCAGCGGGGGCTACATAGTGAGAACTTGTCTCAAAAAAAGAAAGAAAGGAAGGAAGGAAGGAAGGAAGGAAGGAAGGAAGGAAGGAAGAGAGAGAGAGAGACAGAGTAGGAAGGAGGGAGGGAGAGTGGCAGGAAGGGAGGGGAGAAGGAAGGAAAGAAGGAAGGAAGGTAGGAATAATGGAAAGGTATTAAAAAGACAAGGAAGAGGAAGAAGAAAACAAATAACACATACTGACCCGGTTGTGGGAAAAGAACTGGTAGAAATGTGAACTAATCCGGACACTGTGGAAGTCAGTTGGAAGCTTTTCTGCCATACTACATACAACACTTAGATAAATAAATGATTCTAACCGACCGAGACGGGGGGGAGGGGACTTGGTACCACAGTGCACCAGAGCAGGCACGTCTCTATTTCGGAGTGCTTTGTGCTCAATTTAAAAAATGGGCTTTGGCAAATATACACAGACAAAAGTAAAACCTGAAGAATCTTCTTTCCCATTCTTAGACCTACATTTATGCTTTCCAGGGACCTGAAGTCGTGAAGAAAAATGGTATCCCCTCTCTCGTAGTTTCTGGATGCTGGAGGATCCTGACTTCAGGAAGATCATCACTCCAAGTTGCAAATAACAGAGGTTTGGTTTTTCCTTTGGGCACAGACAGTTAACAAACACTGCCACCCAGTGGAGTGACCCAGGGAATAATAAGGGATGTTGCCAAATTCTCTTCCTTAAGAACCACTTACTGTTTATCACGAATACATACATAGAATGAGTCCTAACTGCTTGGCTAATGTGGGTTCTTAGCCAGGCTGAAAGCACCAGGCGTGAGTTTTGTCCTATTATGTGGGCCTGAAAACGGATCAGAAAGAGGCTAGCTCCCTCCACAACACCCATGCGCTGTTGCACCTGTGGGCATATCTTTCCATGCATGTGTCATGAGAGTTTGCAGGATCCACACGTCATTCTTCTACTCCACAGAGAGAGCTGCTAGAGCCTCACATGTTTCCTGACAGGAGCATCTGTCATTGCTCACTGCCAATCCCCCGTGTGCTCTACAATGTAGTCTGAGCCCCTAAGCAGCTTCAGGATGAGAACCAGTCATCAGAGAGACCCAATGAGTGATGAGAGGGCGGGTCTGAAGGTGAGCCTCACAAACTCTTGAGCATTGGTGGCCTACCAGAATTCAATGGGAAAACCTTATTGCTGAAGACAGCACAGGCTTTAGACTCAGGACTCAGAGAATCAAGCAGGTGCACTGACCTGGGAGCTTCCTCCCTAGAAGCCAGCATTGGTTAGCACCAGAAGAAGCTACACAAGATGCTGGGGATAGGAGACATCAGCACCCTCATCCAGCTGTGCATCCTGCAAACTCTATTTCCCTGTGGCATGAGAAGATATGCACACAGATGCAGTGGTGGTACAGATGTTGTGGAGGTGGCTAGCCACTTCCTGATTGGTTCTAAGACCCACACACAGGAGGAAACTCATGCCTGATATTTTAAATCTAGCCAAGAACACATCTCTGGGGAGTCCCTAGGTCCTAGATGTGAACCTATTACTATTGTTTTGCAAGTTGGACAGAATGTCATACTGTCTTTTAAAGACACATCTCTATAGCTGCAGAGGAAGCAGTTCTAGTCCTCAGTGGAGAAGCACCCCTGTAGTTGTTAACACAAAACTTCACTGGTCAACATGGAGAAAATAAGAGAGCGTGGGGTTCTCAGCCGCCAAGGGGACATCTGCATCAGACCCTCCTTCACAGACCCAGAGAACACCTATGCAGAGGAGGAGACTGGAAGAGCCAGCAGTGTGTGAGGACCCGTGCAGAACAGCCTCAGACATGGCAGGACTGCTATTTCCTGCAGGCACAGCGGCTGTGGTAGGCTACAGAAGACCTGCAGGAGGTCAACCCAGTCAGCATTCCAGCTGGGAGGGAGGCACATGAGCCCCCCCCCAGCACCCTCCCCCTGCACAGCAGCCTGACAGTTGATGACTCCTGGGGAGAGAGAGTCAGTTCTCATCAGGAGTGTGGTAGGTCGGTCATGCTCCCTGGGATAACCGCACACCCATGAACATGTGGGCAGCACTGATTGGATTTTAAAAACAGGACATGAAGTGGGGAGAGAGACTTGGAGGAGGGAATCCAGGGGTAGTAAGGAGCTGGGAGAGGATAAATGTGATCTAAATGCATTGTATGCACGTATAAAGTTCTCAAAAAATAAATTAAAATATATGTTCGTTTAAAAAGAAAAAAAAGAGACTCTTGAACTTCAGGCTTGGTGAACACAATGAGGTGCAGGGCAGGACACTCACACAGAGGACCATGGAAGCCCTGTGCACACCCCACACACTGCTCCCTGTGTGGAGAACTTGACTGTTCCTGTGTTGAATCTTTTCCCATACACTAGCGACCATCTCCCTGAGACCACTGGGACTACAGTGAACTTCCCCTATTCCTGGTTTGATTCTTTTTTTCTTTCAATGATTTTTTTTCATTCTTCTCTCATATAATACATCCCTGAGAGCAAATTTCCCTCCCTCTGTTCCTCCCTGTCGCCCATCCCCAACCTCCCCTGTCCCCACATCCACTCCTCCTCCGTTTCCCTTCAGAAGAGAGCAGGCCTCCCAGGAGTATCAGCCAAACGCGGCAAAACAAGATGTAACAAGACTAGACACAAACATGTCAAGGCTGGATGAGCATCCAGTAGGAGGAAGAGGGTCCCAAGAGCAGTCACAGGGTCAGACACATCCCCTCTCCCACTCTTAGGAGTCTCACAGAAACACAGAGCTAACAACTGGCTGTCCTGGAACTCCCTCTGTAGACCAGGCTGGCCTCCGACTCACAGAGATCCCCCTGCCTCTGCCTCCCCAGTGCCAAGATTAAAGGCATGCACCACCCGGCCCCCTATTGGTTCTGCGGCCAAGCACCCCAGTCATGAGGCCGATTCACTGAGTAACTGATTCTCTGCGTTTCTCATTTGTAAGTGGCCACCCTGGGGTCTGTGGCAGAACTGCCCATCTGGAGCTGGTGAGCGATTGGAAATGATGCTCTCACAGCTGGAATTGCACCTCTTGGAGCTGCCTCTCTTTCCTAATTGCTCCCCGTGCACGCACACCTTGTATCTCCCTCCTTTTAGTTTGTCTAGAATACTCTGAGTCCAGAGTGACATCTTATGGCCCTTGGTAAAAGCACAATACTTACAGTTTGGATTTCTATACTTCTCAGACCAATCAGCATTATCCATGACTACTTATTATTTTTATTATTTTATTTTTTGTTATGTAGTTTTTATTATTTATTATTATTATTCAGTATTTATTACTACTCATTACTTGAAGGTGGGTTTAAAATTTGCTCTCAGAAAAAAGTCCTTCTGTTTCCCTCAGGAAATATTCGAAGTCTAGATGCGTGATGGGAATGTCAGGACTCAGGACGCATGGCTGTCTCACTGAGCCACGAGGAGCATACTCCATGCCTGGCTTGGAAAGGACATTCTAGCTCATCAGTCAGGGAGTGGTCAGTCAGCTCAGCGTCTAGGACATAACGCTTTTGAAGGGTTTGTATGGCTGGTGACCGTTTGCCTGCACGGGGATTTCACATCCATTAGTGTGAGTTCTCCTGTTTCTCAATGTGTTCACCAACCTGGAAGCTCTCTGAATAACATAAAATAAAATAAAAGTACCAAACAACTACTGAAAGAAAGTAAGAAGATATGGTTGTATTTGGTTGTGAAATGCCATGTGCCTGTGCGTGACAGTCTTCAGTGTGTGCTACAGAACAGCTTTTAAGATTCTAAAGGAGCCTGGCGGTGGTGGCGCACGACTTTAATCCCAGCACTTAGGAGGCAGAGGCAGGGGGATCTCTGTGAGTTTGAGACTAGCCTGGTCTACAGAGTGAGTTCCAGGACAGACAAGGTTACAACAGAGAAACCCTCTCTCACAAAACAAAAACAAAAAAGGCTTTAAAGGAAACTTGAGCAACTCAGCAGCCTTAACCCACCCAACTAGAATTTGGCTTCCTGTGCATCTGGGTACGTGTGTGATGGCCCCACTTCGGGTTTCTTACCCATCAACATGGAGGTCAACCCACCACACCCTTAAGGAGAACTGACTCTCTTCCCCAGGAGTCATCAATTGTCATGCTGCTCAGCTAGGGGTGGGGGCTCATGTAACCTCACCCCATCAACATGGGAATGCTGACTATGAGGCTAGCCACCTCCACAACACCTGTGTGCATATCTTCTCATGCCAGGTGGTAATTGAGTTTGCAGGATGCACAGCTGGGTGCCGGTGCTAATATCTCCTATCCCCAGCATCTTGTATAGCTTCTTCTGGTGCTAACCAATGCTAGCTTCTAGGAGGAATCTCCCAGTCAGTGCACCTGCTTGATTTTCTGAGTCCTGAGACCAAAGCTTGTGCTGTCTTCAGCAATATGGTTTTCCCATTGAATCTGGTAGGCCACCGATACTCAAGAGTTTGTGAGGCCTCATCTTCAGACCCGCCCTCTCATCACGCATTGGGTCTCTCTGATGACGGGTTCTCATCCTGAAGCTGCTTAGGGCCTCCAGACTACATTGTAGAGCACACGGGGGATTGGCGGTGAACAATGACAGATGCTCCTGTCTCGAAACATGTGAGGCTCTAGCAGCTCTGTGCTGTGGAGTAGAAGGCTGACGTGTGGATCCTGCAAACTCTCATGACACATGCATGGAAAGATATGCCCACAGGTGCAACAGCGCATGGGTGTTGTGGAGGGAGCTAGCCTCTTTCTGATTGGGTTTCAGGCCCACATAATAGGACAAAACTCACGCCTGGTGCTTTCAGCCTGGCCAAGAACCCACATTAGCCAAGCAGTTAGGACTCATTCTATGTATGTATTCGTGATAAACAGTAAGTGGTTCTTAAGGAAGAGAATTTGGCAACATCCCTTATGATTCCCTGGGTCACTCCACTGGGTGGCAGTGTTTGTCAACTGGCCTTGCCCAAAGGAAAAACCAAACCTCTTCTTTTTGCAACTTGGAGTGATGATCTTCCTGAAGTCAGGATCCTCCAGCATCCAGAAGCTAGGAGAGAGGGGATACCATTTTTCTTCATGACTTCAGGTCCCTGGAAAGCACATGTAGGTCTTAGAATGGGAAAGAAGATTCTTCAGGTTTTACTTTTGTCTGTGTATATTTGCCACAGCCCATTTTTTAAACTGAGCACAAAGCACTCATAAATAGAGATGTGCCTGCGCCGGTGCACTCTGGTACCAAGTCCCCTCACCCCCTCTCGGTCGGTTAGAATCATTTATTTATCTAAGTGTTGTATGTAGTATGGCAGAAAAGCTTCCATACTGGCTTCCATAGTGTCCGGATTCGTTCACATTCTACCAGCTTCTTTTCCCACAACCAGGTCAGTGTGTGTTATTTGTTTTCTTCTTCCTCCTCCTTGTCTTCTTAATTCCCTTCCTTCCTTCCTCCCTCCCTGCCTCCCACTCTCTCTCTCTCTCTCTCTCTCTCTCTTTCCTTCCTTTTTTCCTTCCTTTCTTTCTTTTTTTGAGACAAGTTCTCACTATGTAGCCCTGGCTGCCCTGACACTCACCCTGCAGACCAGGCTGGCCTTGAACTCACAGAGATCTGCCTGCCTCTGTCTCCCTAGTGCTGGGCTATAGACGTGTGCCACCACACACAACTGCTATGTGTTTTCTTAACGACTGACACCCTGACTGGAGTAAGATGGGGTCTCCACACAGCCTTGGTTTGATTCATCTGGTGGTTAGCGAGGGTGAGCGTTTTTCATGTTTATTGTCTCTTTGCATTTTGTCTTTTGGAACTGTTATTTTATCAGCCTATTTATTGGTTGGGTAGTTTGATGACTTGTTTAGCTTTTTTGAGTTCTTTGTGCACTGTAGATATTAATCATACATCAGTTGAAGAGCTATCAAGGATTTTCCCCATCTGCAGGCTCTTTATTCAAGTTGGCGGTTTCCCTTCTGCACAGCAAACCTTTCAGTGTTCTGAGGTCTACAAGTCAGTTGTTGCCTTATTTCCTGAGTGACGGGAGTCCTTTTCAGAAAGTCTGTGCTTATATTTGGAAGAATATTTTCTCTTTATGTTTCAGATCTCGTGTGTGTGTGTGTGTGTGTGTGTGTGTGTGTGTGTGTGTGTGAGCGTGAGTGTGCACATTACTCACCAGACAATCTTAAAGGTCATTCCCAGGCTGCATTCACCTTGGTGTTGTGAAAGAGGCTTTCTCACTAGGACTTGGGGCTTGCTAATGAAGTCAGGCTGCTTGTGCAGGGAGCCCCAGGGACCCACTGGTTGTTGCCTTCCAGGCTCTGGGATTACAAGAATGGATTATCACACTAGGCCTTTTCTGTGGGTGCTGGGGAGTCAACTCATGTCTTCACGCTTTACCAAGCAAACTATCTCCCAGTCCTGTCTCAGGAATTGCACGAGTTCTTTGTCCATTTGGAGTTTATGCTTGTGGAGGGTGAGATATGTAAATCTAGGTTCATTCTTCTGCATAGGGATACCTGATTCCCTCAGCATCATTCGTCTGAGATGCTGTCTTCTATCCAATATGTATTTCTGGCATCTTTGTAAAAAAATAGGAGGCTGCACCTGTATGAGGTTATGCTTGGGTCTTTTTTCTATTTCACTGATCTTTTTCTCTGCCAGTTTCATACAGTGTTCATCACTATGACTCTGTAGTATAGGCTGAAATCAGGAATGGTGATACCCCCAGCCTTTTCCCTTCAGGATTTCTTCAAATACCCAGAGATTTTGTGTTTTCATACTAATATTAAAGGAGTTTTAAGGGAGGGTTAGTATAGAGGTAGAGCAAAGAAGATGAAATAAATTATACTGAGTTTGTTTCAGAAACCCATAGGGAAACACTATTTCATAAGCTTATTTTAAATACATATGTAACTTGTGTGTGTGTGTGTGTGTGTGTGTGTGTGTGTGTGTTCGTGTGTGTGTGTACATACAAACATTTGTAAACACAGTTTAAATGGAATTATGCCACATGGGTGATAATGTTTTTTGAGAGAACTATAGATTGTCTGACAAAACCCCCAGTGGCTGACATGGGAAACCCCCCTTCCAGTTGTTAGGTAGGGAGTTCCAAGAGATCTCTCAAACAATAGGCTATTGCTATTGATCATGTTTGCCTCTCAGAACTTGAAGGTAAGACCTTATTGTTCAAGACATCACACACTTTGGACAGAGGACTCGGAGGAGTTGATCTGAAACTGTGTGTGTATGTGCTACCATGGTCGGATAAATCACGGCCCCCAGGGGAGAAACTCCTCCTGCCATTTTTCTAGGCCAATAGAATTTCTAAATATTTATCATTATACCAAGACACATGGAACTCTCATCCCTCATCAAAGAAATGTCTTTTTTCAGGAGATGGAGTCAATTACAGAAATTCACTATGAGGAGCAGGTGAAGGGGTCATGGACATGTTAGGACCCCGGCGTCTCAGACCCATGAAAATGGCACAGTCTTCCCCAGCTGAGGGTCAGAGAAAGGGCAAAGCCTCCCTCTGGCCCAAGTATGGATGCTATGACGCATTGCCCTTTAGCTAAAACTAGTGTATAAAGAAACCATCAACCATAGTTTCTTCCTTCTGTTTACAGCCTGAGACTGCTCCCTATAGAGAGCTCCTATGGAGGTTAACTAAGCCTGCCTCCTTGTTCAGCTGTATACAATAAGCTGGCTTCTTGATTCAGCTGTATAAAATAAAGTCATTAAGTTTCCAGGCTGCTGCCGCTGCTGCTAGATCCCCATCAAAATTGCCACCTGATCCCAGTCACCTGCATGTGTGTATTCTACTTAGGGTTACTATTACTGGGATAAAACATCATGGCCGAAGAAACTCTGGGAGAAAGGGTTTATTTCAGCTTATACTTCCAATAACAGCCCTTCACTGAGGGATGTCAGGACAGGAACTCAAACAGGGCAGGAACCTGGAGGCAGGAGCTGATGCAGAGGTCATGGAGGGGTGCTGCTTACTGGCCTGCTCAGCCTGCTTTCTTAGAGAACCCAGGGCCACCAGACCCACAATGGGCTGGGCCCTCCCTCATCAATCAGTAATTAAGAAAATGCCCTACAGCTGGATCTAATGGGCGCATTGTCTCAATGAAGGTTTCCCCCTTTTAGAAAACTCCAGCTTGTGTCAAGTTGACACGAAGTAGCCAGCACACTTGAGTCTTTGTCAGCCTGACACACAAACACATCATTGTTAAGCTGCAACTTTTTCTTTCTTCTTCTTTCCCAAGATCACATATTAACATCAACGTCACTATATAAACATTCCAAATTTTAACAGTCTCACAGTCTTTAAAAATTTAAACAATAAAAAATCCAAGACTTTAAAATCCAAAGTCTTTTAAAATCCAAAGTTTCTCAACTGTGGGCTCTTGTAAAATTAAAAAAAAAAATACTTTTTTGCTTCAAGAGGGAAGAACCAGGCTATAGGCACTGTCCGAACAGAGCAAATCCAAACTCCAAAGGTGTACGTAACTCAATGTTCAGTTGACTGGAATTCATCCACAATCCTTTTTGGCTCTTCCAAGGGGTTAGGATCACTTCTCTGGCTCCTCCCTCTGCAGCACACACAGCTTGTCCTCCAGGCTCTGGCTGGCTCCACTCCACTGCTGCTGCTGTTCTTGGTGGTCGTCCCATGGTACTGGCATTTCCAAAACACTGGGATCTCCTGCTACAGCTGGGCTGCACTTTCACCAATAGCCTCTCCTGGCTTTTTTCATGGTGCCAAGCCTCAGGTTATCCCCATAACCCCTTCAATCTGGGCCTTCAATTGCCACCGAGGCTGCACCTTCACCAATGGCCTATCCTGGTCTCTCACAGTGTCAAGCCTCAGCTGTTCTCCATGGCTCCTTCATGCCTTCAAAACCAGGACTTCCTGGGTGATGCTTATAGTACAAATTTGGCTGACAGCATGAAGTATAACCTTGGCAGCTCCTGGAACACAGCCTCTGTGTGCTGACTCTCAGGAAACACTTCCAGAAGATTTCACCTCAATGATGCTGGTCACTTCTTAACCAGAGCCGATTCTTCAGCCCCAGCTGACCAGACACCACAGATTCACACGAATGGCCCGGTAGAATCTTTGCTCCCCTCTGAAACCTCACGGGCAGCCCAACGTCCTCCGCACTGCTGTCAGCATTATCTGCAAGCTCCTGCAGAACCGCTCACCGAGCTCTCGACACTCACTGGCTTTGCTAGCCCAAAGTTCCAAAAAGTCCTTCCACAACTTTCTCCAGAACAACGCGGTCAGATATTTCGCAGCAATACCCCCTACACTCTGCCAAATTCTGTCTCTGTTACAATCACTGTTGCTGGGATGAAGCACCATGACCAAACAAGTTTTGGGATGAAAGGGTTTATTTTCAGCTTATATTTCCAGGTAACAGTCCTTCACTGAGGGAAGTCAGGCCAGGAACTCCACCAGGGTAGGAACCTGGAGGCAGGAGCTGATGCAAAGGCCCTGGAGGAGTGCTATTTACTGGCTTGCTCCCCAAGGCTTGCTCAGCCTGCTTTCTTATAGAACCCAGGACCACCAGCTCAGGGATGGCCCCATCCACAATGGGCTGGGCCCTCCCCATCAATCATTAATTTAGAAAATGCCTTACTCCTAACAGAGTCATCTCAATTGGGGTTCCTTACTTCAGATAGTTTGTGTCAAGTCGACATAGACTAGCCAGCACAATGTATCTTGGGTTTGTGGTTCCTACATTCCCTCACCACCCCAATTTCAATCCCTAAGCCATGCAGGCTGTAGTAATCCAAACTCAGAAAGCAGAGAATACTGGACAGACCCCAAACAATTACGTCCACAGTGCGACCCCTACACCCAAGGTTCAGGGAATATCATGGCAGAGGGAGAGAAAAAATTGCAAGAGCCAGATGCCTCATGTGAAATAGGGTCTTCCAGACAGGACAGGGTTGCTGCACTCGTGAGATCAACAATAGGGTCGCTTAAACAAGACCGAGTAATGACAGCACCAATTAATGTGCTAACACGTACGGGGCACATTTCACAAGGCCGATCCTTAGATGAAGAGCTATAGGCAATCAATGGCTGCTGAGAATCAGGTTTTTTCCAGGGATGAGCCCCCTGATAAGGGGTTAGCCCTAAACGCATGCACACATGAGTAACACTAAATAGACTTTAGAAGGCTTTATAATGTATAACAAGTCCCCCCTACCCCCACGACACACACACACAGGCAACAAAAGTAACCAACCATAGGAGACAAGGTCATGAACTTTAGATGCGTTTAGATGTGGGCATGGGAGGAGTTGAAGGGAGAGAGGATGGATGGAAATGATAAAGGTTCAGCGTGAAAAAAATTTTTTTTGGGTCAGGGTTTCTCTGTTGTTGCCCTGGCTGTCCTGGAACTCACTCTGTAGACCAGGCTGGCCTGAACTCACAGAGATCCACCTGCCTCTGCCTCCTGAGGGCTGGCCAGTATGAAGTTCTTTAAATTAAAATAAAAAAACAGAGGACATGAAGTTGGGGACGAGATGGGGAAGGTAGGGATGGGTGTTGAAGAAGCTAAGGGATAAATGTGATCAGAAAACATTGTACGAACTTCTCAGAGGGAGTAGAAATATTATAAAAATAAGATATCGGTTCAGGGGTTGTGATGCTTAACTGTGTAACCTAGGAAGAAAGTTATGGCAGACACGTTAGGGATCCTGCACAAAGACAAGACAGGTCCTATGGCCTAGATATAAACATTATCTAAACAGCTTTATATACTTTCATTGTTAGCATAGCCAGAGAGCCCCCCTGCTTTAAGTCAGTGGTCCACAGGCTACCTTAAGTTCACGTTCTTGACAACACGGTTCCTGTGGTCACTCCAGGTAACGCAGGCATTTCTCTACCGTCCTCTTCACAGCCGCCTTCACCTCCTGGTTCTTCAGGCTGTAGATGAGGGGGTTCAGCATGGGCGTGACCGCGCTGTACTGCAAGGAGGATAGCAAACCCAGGGAAGAACCAGACGTGGGCATGAGATAGCGAACCAAACCGGACCCAAAGAACAGGACCACAGCTATGAGGTGCGAAGAGCAAGTATTAAACGCCTTGCTCCGCCCCGAGGTGGATCTCATGCTCAGGACGGTGGAGACGATGCGGGCGTAAGAGAAGAAGATGGGGAGGAAGGTCCCCAGCCCGTGTAGCAAGGTGGAGCAGATCAAGATGTCAACATGGACGGAGATATCAGAGCAAGAGAGAGGGAAGAGAGAGGGCAGCTCACACGTGTAGTGATGGATGGTGTAGGCCTCACAGAAGTCCAGGTTCACAGCCAAGAGCACAATGACTACGGAACTGAGAGAGGCCAGGCCCCACGAGAGCAGAACCAGCTTCAGGCAGAGTTCGTTGCTCATTATCTGGCCGTAGAGCAGCGGGTGGCACACGGCGGCATAGCGGTCGTAGGCCATCATGGAAAGAAGAAAGGCTTCGGTCCCCGCGGTGATGAACACGAAGAAGACCTGGGCCAGGCAGCCCTCCACGGAGATGCTCTTCTGCGCAGACAGGAGGTCGCTCAGCAGCTTCGGGACCGTGACGGACGAGAAGCAGAGGTCCAGGAAGGACAGGTTGCTTAAGAAGAAGTACATGGGGGTGTGGAGGTGGGAGTCGGCCCCGATCACCAGCAGCATCGTCAGGTTCCCTGTCATGGTGAGGAGGTAGATCCCCAGGAACAGCACGAACAGCAGAGCCTCGATCTGGGGGTCGTCGGAGAGCCCGGTGAGGAGGAACTCGGTGATGGCGCTGTGGTTCCTCCAGGCCATCTCTGATGGCTCTCCCTTGGAGGGAAGGAAGAGGCGAGCTTTCCAGGCACGGTGAGTGTGACCTCGGGGTGTCGCCCCATCCAGTTAGCCTTCCTCTTCAGCTTGGACTCTGTCAGGTATCCCAGAGCTGCCCTCAGTTGTAGCGCAGTGAGTTTCCAATCCTGTCTCGTCCTCCATTTCAGGCTACGGCGCGCACGTGCTTCAAGAGGGTTCTGCGGCTCCCTCACTGGCGTTTACTGGAAATTGAGTGTCTCTGGGTCATGGACTTAGACTTACTCTCATACTCTTAGTTTCTACTGCACGTTTCCTACACTTCAGAAATTTAAAAATGTATAGCACACATTTGCAGAGTTTAATTTCTCTCTTTCCCTTCCCCCTCCCCTCCCCTTCTCTCTCTCTCTGTCTCTCCCTCTCTCTCTCTCTCTTCCCTCTCTCCTTTCTCTCTCTCTCGTTGAAAGTTATTCAATGTCTCCTTCCTAGGCCCAACTCCATTAGGTAGAGTGGACACAGTGCCTGGGGTCATGACCTTTGGGTGGCAGGTGAAAACGTATTTCTATAAGATTATAAGAAGCTGGGTTTGGTGATGAAGACTTATGATCTCAGCACTTGAGAAGCTAAGGCGGGCGGATTGCTGTGGGGTCCAGGCCACCTGGGGCTACATATGCATTTATGAGGTTAGTCTCAGCTACAAAATGAAATGTTACCTCAAAAAAAAAAATTAGAAGGAAATAATGGGGGTAACCAGACTAATATTAGTTATGGCAATATAATCATAAAATATAAATTATTTTTATGGAATATAAATATATTTATATATATAAATAAATTTAATTTGATGTAAATATATGGAATATAAACATATATTTATATATTTAAATATATATGGAATATAAATATATATGTATAATTTAAATATATATATGGAATATAAATATATTTATATGGAATATAATTTAATCCTTCAGCCATTTTACTTACTTTTGATATAAAATAGATTTGCTTCTTTCTGTGTCGTCGTCTGTATTTTCCTCCACTTTAACTGTATCTTCCTTTTAATTTTACAAATCTGACTTCCACGGGCCTTCCAATGTCAGCTGAAAGACTACTTTAACAGTAGCCGATCTCTGCAAATTCCTTCTTGAACCCACAATTTCCCTCGCTTTAGTCGTGGTCTGAGCCGTGTTTTCCCCCTCGTGTTAACAAGTGCTTCAGTTTCCTTTCCAGACCGCGACGCAGACCATGCTGGGACACGGCCTTAAAATGCCATTTCTCTTTTGGCAGCACTACTCATTCGGTGCCGGTTCCAGACCATACCTCTGGACTGTCCCGGGAGCCCCCACCCTATGGCGTGGTTCGGACCAGAGCCTTTGGCTACCGTAAGTGTGATCTCATCCTTTAGTCCCTCCGCAGCAGCAGCGCCCAGCAGAAGTATTGCTGATCTTAGCAAAGGCGACTGCTGCTGAATTCCAAGCACGCGCTCATCAACAGAGTGCTCCTTCACACCATGACGGCGCCCACCCCGGACGCCCTCAGCGTCGGAGCGTCCGCAGACAGAACTGCGTCAGTTCAGAATACTGTTTGCATTCTTCTATCACCCCTCTGTCATCGTAACACTCTTCTTATTTTCTTTAAGCATTTTCTTGCATCTATTATTCTAGGTATAATAAATTCTGTGTCTAACAGGGCCAGGAATACACTGCTCGTGACAACAGTGGCACCAAAAATAATTTAAATCCAAATATAGGGCTGTGTAAGTAAGCCATCATCCTGGGTAAAGATTCTGTTCACTTGCCCCTTGTGATCTAATTTAATAGTCTCCATTTCTGTTTGTTTTCTTTAATCAGCTTCTATGGCACGCATCTCTCTCTCTCTCTCTCTCTCTCTCTATATATATATATATATATATATATGTATCTATATCTTAATCTCTCTATATTTATATATATCTATATATATATATATCTATCTCTATATCTATGTATCTATATCTATATCTATATATATATATATATATATATATATATATATATATATATATATATATTTCGTCTTGCTTACTCAGGCAGCTGGGACTTCAACCCTTCTATCCCTGCCAGTAATCTCTAAACAGGTGATAACTTACTAAGAGAAACCTAGATTCTGATATATTAACAATTCTACCAACCCAGGATCCAGCCCGTCTCAGATCCGAGTCTAGGTTACCTGTGTGCCTTTGTGTGCTTGCCGGCTGACAGCTTAGAGCCAAGGATGAGGAAACACAGGCAGCTGGAGAAGTTCCTTTTGAGGATTCTGCAGAGATGAAATAGTAGACACTGTTGAAAGCAAATACTTTGAAATCTATGCAAGCAGGCCAAGTGGGAGACATTGTCTGCAAAGACTTGGGTATTTCAAGGTGTCTGTACATAAAGCTATCCTGAGAATCCCTTCCATTCTGCTTTCTTTTTAAAAGGGGCCTCAGTGTAGGCTCTCGTGCTAAGAGCACCGGGGCATCTCTGGACGGCCTTTCCTGTCCATCTCTGTGCCACCGTTTGTATGAGCAGGTGGAAACTCCTTCTTGCCCTTGATTTTCAACAAGGATGTGAGACAAGAGTGGCTTTCTCACACTAGTTGCTTGAAGACTTTATTGGAATAAAGAATTGAGTGAGGGCTAGGTGTGGAAGCTGAGCCACAAAACGGTGATTGGGGGTGTGTGTGTCCTGAGGGCTGAGGACTAACTGTCAGATCGAGGGGACCCAGGGAATCAGCATGGGGCGGGCAGCAGGTCTGGCAGCTGGAAGGGTTGTTTCCTGAGCTGTCCTCTTCAGGACACACGCTGCTGGCAGTGCACTGTGGTGAGCAGATCTGAGGACAGTTTCAATACCTGCAAAGCTTTAGTGCGGTTCCCCTGGATGGAGTTCCAGACCAGCTGTGAAATAAGTACCTCCAACCGCCCAACAACCCTCTCTGTACAGCCACAGCGTTCTAAATGTCTGCTTTCCTTGGTCTTTTCCCTCCGTTGGAGTGAAAGGATTTATGCTCAGTCTCTAAGGTGTAACTGTCGTCCATGGTGAGCAGAGAGTGAACAAAGACCCCTCTGATAAGGTGTCTACATGGACCTTCTGGAAACACGGACACTGGGGGCCCAGGGAGAGGCGATGGTCTCCCAGGAGTTGGGAAGTGCCCGTCTCTAGCTTAGGGATGAGGGAGGATCAAGATGAACAGAATGAATCATAAAGTCGTGAGAGAGAGACACTCAGAAAAGGGAGGGGTCAGTGACAGTCAAGCACACAGGCAAAGCGGGGCATGGGAAGAGCAGTGGTCGTCACCTTACCGTTCCCTGGATTTCCTGGGAGGAAGGAGCTGTACGTGTCCCGTCCTGTCATGATGGACACTGCTCAGAGGAAAAAAAGTCTTCACAAGAAGTAATCCCAACCATAGGAGTCGAATTCTTCACAAGACAGGCTTTCTCTTTGATCTCAACAAGCACAAGGCTCTAGCATAAACTCTGGAACTGTTGTCTGTCTCACAGAAACACAGTTATTCTGAGTGTCTCAACCTAGAGAGCCATTCTGCAAGGCAGGGCCCTGGAGGGAAAGACAGGGGCGTTTTCTGCAGAGCTGCTGTATTTGGAATAGCAGGCAGGCACTGCTTTCAAATCTTCTCCGTGATTGCAGGCACATCTCTGTGGCTTCATTTATTTCTTCTGTGACTTTGAATATTCTTGGAGAAAGTAGTATTTAAGGGAAAAAGAAATCCCTTAACAGAACCAATGAGAACCTCCCTGTGCTTAGGCAGGTACCCAAGGGGAACCTGGCCAATGCCGGTTCCCTGAAGTCTCAGCCCGAAGCAGAGGTCTGGATTCACCACCGCAGCTTCCAGTTTGCAGAGAAGTTCAGAGGCACAGGGGAGTATCTGCAGGGCAGCAGTTGAGCCTCTGATCTGAGGCAATTATTTAAAGTCTGGAAGTCAAGTCTTGTTAGACTGGGGCTGGTGGAGAAAGGGAGAGAAGAAAGGACTTAAAAATTAAGTCTCATCTGGCAAACAGGCATGTGTTTCATGGCGGGGCGACGGGGGTGCCCGCTGGTAGTTGTGAAGGGAGACATTACAGACCCCATGTCATTTTCTACTACAGATTGTGGTTTCATTATTTACTTGTTTATTTTTGAGTTGGAGTCTCAAGTATTCCAGGATGGTCTTAAACTCACCATGTAGCTGACGATGACCTTGAACCTCTGGTCCTATTGCCCCAACCTCTTGAGCCGTGGGATTATAGGCATGTGGCCCCATGCCTGATTTTATGTGGTGCAGGGCAGTAGTGCCCAGGGCTCAGCACTGTACCATCTGAACCTTAGCCCCAAGTTTTCTTGATTTTTTTTCTGCCCTGAAAAAAATTATTGAGCCTTGAATTTCATTTCAAGTATATGATGTGTTAAAACCTTCACAGGATTTATATTTTTGAAATTTAGATTTCTTTTTAATTTTTTCTTTATGGGTGCTTTGCCTGCCTGCGTGTCTGTGCACCACTTCCATGCTTGGCGCCCACGGAGGCCAGAGGAGGGTGCTGGGCCCGGGGCTACAGATGGTTTTAGTTGTCGTGTGGGTGCTGAGAATTGAACCCAGGATCCAGGGGAGAACGGTCAGCACTCTTAACCACCGAGCCATCTCTCCAGCCCCACATATAATGTTCTTTTAATAGTTTGTCGAAACAGAAATAATTTTGGCATAAAAGCATACTGGGCTTAAACGATACCAAAAATAAAGTGTTAATTATTTTATCAGGAAGACTCAGCGCCATTTCAGTGAGTCAATATATAAATAACACACACAGAGACCGCACGATTCCCAGCTGAACTCAAGTGACCAGAACTCAGCCAATCAGACGTTCACTTACCATTTCTTCAGTAAGTGGTGAGAAGAACCAGGCACGGTGAGAGACAGAGGATTCCAGGGTGAACAAGTCATGGTCTAAAAGAACAACTTAAGCTTTCTCATGTGGAAACAGGCCTTTTTTTTTTTTTAATTTACAGACTCACACATGTCAGGCAAACGCGTTACCAGTGAACTACGACCCTGGCCCAGCTTTATCTTCAAATGTCATCCTTTGAGAGAAGGTCGGTCCAGACTTGACTGACTCCTGAGTGGCTGTTGGCTTGCTAGGAAAGAAATACCTTAGTTTGAGGAAGCGGGCCTGTAATAAAGACTCCTGGGGTATGAGCAGCGTTTGGCACCCAGACCCAGAGCACGAGGGTAAACAGAGTCAGAGCCTTTGGGGCTTCTGCCAGGCTAGGAACTGATGTCCCTCTGTGAGGATCAGGGCCGTCCTGTGGACTCGGTGGACTCAGCCAGGAAAGGTGTGTAGGCGGAGGCCCTCGCTCCTCAAAGCAGCCAGTTAATCCAGAGCTGTTCCATGTCAGCCTTTCTGTCCTTCGTGTTCTTATGGAAGATTTAAAAATGTAATCAGGGCTAAAATTCACTTGAAAACATTTGATCTCGTTTGACTCTGCGTTGACTCTAAGTTATGGAATGGAAGTGATTTAAGGGGAGACGGTGGTGACAACATGATTTCCACACAGCGGGTTTCTTGTTTTGGGTGCAGCAAGCGTGAAGACTGTGTGAGTTTAATTTGTTAATGGGAGACGTACACGGACGACATACTGGATGCCCGTACTTTCAGTGTTATTTGGTTGTTCTATTTCAGTGCGTATTTGATTGTTAATTTAACCAATATTTGTTTTGTGAATGTGTGAAAAATATGTTCAATTTTGTATATGTTTCTATTGAGTACACCTAGTTTATAGGTTGTAACTCCCTACCAAGTGGATGAACCTTGATTCCATGGAGGTAAACAGGCTATCTCCAGGGAAACATGTACGTGGAAAGCGACACTGGACCACTCTTAAGGCCGCGTGCCCACACACAACAAACTCAATGGTATTTTTGGAGGTTTCTTTTGTCTCATAATGCTTTGTCTGGGGATCCCCCCTCCTTTTTTATTCTTGCCCTGCTAGTCTTTTGTTTATATATTATGGTTTCTAATTTTGTGTTTGTGATAGAATTTCTGTGTTGCCAATGTGTGTCTCTGTGTGTATATGTGTTTCTTGTGCTGTTTTCCTTTGGCTCTTTGTTTTTCTGTTTGTTTACTTTGTGCTATTCAAGTTTGTTTGTTTTTACTTTATCTTTTTTATTTATTTTTCTTTTTTCTTTAGTGCCTGTTTGTTTTCTGGTGAGAGAGAGCAAGAAAAGGTGTGGATTTGGGTGGGTGGGGAGGCGGGGAGGATTTGGGAGGAATCGGGGGAAGGCAGAACCATAATCAGAATGCATCACAAGAATAAAACGTTTTTCAGTGAAAAAAAAAATCTGGAAACAAAGCAAAACAAAAACTAAACTAAACTAAAAGCACTTGGTTTGTTTAGAAGGATGTCACTGAAGTAGTGATTCTTGGCTTTTTCTCTCTTTTGTTTTTATCCTTACTCCGAATGATGGATTTTCCAAAAGAAGACCTGACTTTTCGTCAGGCTCCTCCTGTGGGTCTTTGGTCATGTATGGTATACACGTGTATTTGCCACATCAAGGGCAGGCTTCAGACCTCCTGCCTCTTCAGCACTTCACTTTGATCAGCTCCCTGACCCCCAGTCTGTCATGAGCTCCCCAAATGTTTGGTGATCTTGCCTTCTCAGTCTCGTTTTATACAGAGGTTTTTGATTCTGTGCTTCATTCAACACTTTGGGGGAGGGTTGGAGAGATGGTTCGGTGGTTAAGAGCACACACTGCTATTGTAGAGAACCTGAGTTTGATTGTCGGCAATTGTATTAGGTGAATTACAGCAGCCTGTACATCTAGTGACAGGAAGATCTGGGGAAGTCCAGCTTCAGCTAGAGGTCAGGGATCCCAGGAGAGGTGTGGAGTCAGAAGACTAATCCCAGGAGATCCCAGGAGAGAGAGGTCTTATGTATCAACAGAGTCCAGCAGGTCAGGGTTCCAAAGAGGAGGTGTGGAGTCAGCCAGGGGAAAATCACACAGATGTCTCATGATGGGTCACCCACTTCATCATTTAGGCTTCTCTGTTCCATCAAGCTTCTGTCTCCATTCCAGCTTTCCCCTTCTCTCCAGAAGATCACACATATACAGACACACATCTTGTGGAAGAAGCAGAGCTTCAGCCACACATCTCTCTCTCACACATGTTTTGTACACTTTAACACACACACACCTTACCCATTCTTTGTGGATAAAGCAAAGCTCCAACACACGTAGGTCTTACCCACACATCTTGCAAGCTCCTTTCCTACTTTCCCATACACCTATATACCTTTTACACAATACCCTCTGTGCAAGGAGAAATCACATCAGAATCACGAGTCCTATTTTTCCCAGTGAATGATTGCAAGTTACATATTTAAAAAACAGGTTGTTTTCTATACACACACATGATTATACCCGAGCACCCAGTTTCCATGTATCTTCCTCCACAATACATCTATACCCCCAAAGCAATAATTTTGTTAGTATAGATTAACAGAGTTTAAGCAAGCAAGTATTCTCACAGCCAGATTCTAGTGTAGCTGGCAGGTAGCAGTCTTGCAGTTACTAGGAAACAAGTACACGTCATAGTATGCTAACTTAACACAATTCTTATTTAGTTAATACACGGAATAAGTTTGCTATTAACTAGAAAACGTTAAGTCAGGGGTCTTTTTGTTTTTCTTAGGTAAGGGAGATCTATCCAATCTACATGCCACATAGCCCTGTGTCCCCAAGGCACACACAAAAACTCATCGGTAATTTTATAATTGTAAAATCTAGGAAAATACCTAATTCATTGTGGTCAAGGGAGTTCAAACTTAGCAGTGGACACTGAAACTCATTTGCTGTCCTTAGGCCTGTCTCTCATAGATGAAACTTGTGGCCTAGAAACCAGACTTTCTTTGTTTTGTTCTTAACCCTGACTTGTTTAGTCTTTAACTACTAAGAATGTGTTTTCTTACGTAGTTCCCTCGGTACTAGTTCCAAAGCAGCTTGGCGAAACACTCTAATCTCATGTTACAGATTAGTTATTCTTTCTGGAGTTTCAATAGAGTTACCAATTCGACTGAGGGGCACTGCCTTTTAGAAAACCACCAGTGTTGTTATGTGTGCCAGTGACACTGCCCAGTGAGGGGTTAGAGACCCCCATAGAACTTCATACCAAAAATAGACCAGGAGAACACGACAGAGGCACTGTCAGACTCCACAGTAGCAAGGGGTACTTGGGCGACAAATCTCTCCCGGCATTGCCTTTCCAAGATGAGTTCACCGGAGCTGTGCAGCGTCATTAACTCCATGGCAGACTGGGAGTCTTCAGTGGTGGCTCTTGGCAGAGATCCAATACCTGTGAGCTCCACAGGTCAGGACTCATGCGCACATACCTGCGCAAACACACGGAATTAAAAATAATAAAACAATTATTAAAACAAAGGGTTTGGGGGAAGTGGTAGGGGGCTGTGCTAACAGACAGAGATCTCATCTGGGCTTCGACTTTTGGATGAGTTCACCAGGGAAGACAGTTATAAATGTCTTTCGGTATATAATGTAAAGGGTAGCTGGAAGTTATTTTTGATGGAACTATTCTCTGTGTCCAAAATTTAAGATTTTTTTCATGTTAGCGAAAGAGTTGTGAACAGTATTATGAGCCTAATAGTTTCCTAGCACCCGATCTAGTTTCTGAGAAAAAGAGTATGTTTTTATTGACCCCATATTTACGAAATCACTTCATTTACATATTCAATTCTGGGCTCCTCTTAGATTTCAGGGAGGAAGAGGGATTAAGGTTTACTATCCTGTAAAACACTTTTTGTAAGATGCTTCCCCTGGGTCTCCTCCAAGACAGGGCTGAGGCACCCACAGAGAGAGCACGAACACAGTCCTGTCCTCCACGCGGTGTGAAGGGGGCTCATATCCTATCTGGCGTGGTTTTCTGTTGTGACAAACTCCATCAACTCGGGGAGGAGAGGGTGTATTTTAACTTCGAGGCTGAGGTCCATCATCAAAGGGAGCCAAGGCAGGAACTCAGGGAAGACGGTAGACCCCGGAGCCGGGAACTGAAGCAGAGACCACGGAGGCATGCTGCTTCCTGGTTTGCTCAGTTACCTTTCTTACACAGCCCGGCCCCACCCCTCCAGGGGCAGCACCACCCACAAGCGGGGCTGGTACATCCATCAGCAATGTGGAAAATGCCCTACAGACACGCTCACAGGCCACTCTGATGGAAGCGATTTCTCAGTTACGATTCCCCCTTCCCAGGGGTGTCAAGCTGACAACTAGGGCTGACTGTGGCATTTCACAAACGGACATGCGCAGCCAGAAGACAGGGGTCACTGCGCAGGGCGTGGCCCGAGAAGAAACGGTGCAGGCAGAAGTCCGTTAGGATCTGCCAGGCCAAATTAGTCCCTCCCTTAATTTTGCTCCCAGGCTATCAGATTACCATTTGCAGTTTTGGAAAATGGAAACATACTCCTGTCAGTGTCTTAGAGAGGACGATAGCTTCCGCTTCCGTTTTGCCTCACGTGAGCGCTTCTGGTTGGAGACTCTGAACTGAAATACAGTTGCCAAGGCAACCTGGGAACTGACATTCCCAAGCTTCCTTCTCTGGCATCTGAGGGAGCTCTGCATCCTGCGGGGCACAGTTTCCTCACTTTAGCCGGGGTACCTTTCCCGACTATGAGATATAGACTATTTCGTGTATTCTCTTCTTCTCTCTTCTCTTCCACACAGCATCTTTTTCTTTTTCTTTTTTTTTAAAACACCTTTTCATTATTTTACATTGTTGGGACCTTAATGTTTATCCCCAGTTTTATACTCGTGTTTATGAATCGATTTGAAAATTGAAAACCAAAGCCAGTGGACTAACGGGTGCACTATTAATCACTGAAGATTGGTAGTATTATTTGATCCATTAATAACAGTACATCTGTACTGTTCATGTGCTACAATACCTTAAATTTTAAGTTAAACTCATATTTTCTTCAGATACCACAGCTTCTCATAATTACGCTGCATTTAACACGCTTCATTCACACTGGCCGTTGCTTTTTACTATAGACTTAGCTATTTGTGCATACTTTTGAGTTCTCTCTATTTTTATTGTCAATAGAGGAAACTTAAATCTTCTTTAACACAACAGCATCCTTACCGACTTTCTTAATCGTGTAATCTATGAAACCATAATGTTGAAGTGAGTCGTTTCTGTAAGTCTCGTAAGAACTGTGCTCGCGTTACTATTTTAGTATAGCAAGCACTTTCCAGACGAGGCAATCTTTGAGTCCTCCCTGGTTTCTGAAATAGAGTTTCAAGCAGATCAGAATGGCCTTGAACTCACTTCCCAGGCCAGGCTGACACCGAGCTTCTAATACTTCTGTGCTCTCGCGTGTTGGGTGAGTGCCACCGTGACCAAGCTGTGAGACGCTGGGGACCAAACCCAAGGCTTCGTGGAGGCTAGCCAACTCTCTACCAAGCGAGCTGCAACCTGGGCTCAAGTTTTGCTATCTTTCCAAAGTTTGGATTTGAACATGCAGACGTTCGCATTTTGTTTACTGACAGTCATGTCATAACAGGTTTTGTCTTTCCTGAAGACTTCACTGCAGTGCTCCGTAGACTTACATGCAGTGCTCTGACGTCCACAGCAGTCCAATACAGTTGTGAGTTCTTGTTGACCGAGGATTTTCTTTCTTTTTAGTAAAGTTGTCACTAGAACATTCAGAAAGAGACTTCTCTAAAGTATTGTGGTCACCAACCCGACAGGATCTGGGAAACAGGAGGTCGCGTGTGGCGGCCTTTAGACTGGAGCTGAGGTGAGAAGATCCACCCTCAATACCGTGGATACAATCCTCTGGCTGGAGTCCTGGACGGACTGAAAAGGAGAAACAGCTGGGCGGTGGTGGAGCACGCCTTTAATCCCAGCACTCGGGAGGCAGAGGCAGGTGGATCTCTGTGAGTTCCAGGCCAGCCTGGTCTACAGAGTGAGTTCCAGGACAGCCAGGGTTACAACAGAGAAACCCTGCCAAAAAAAGAAGAAGAAGAAGAAGAAGAAGAAGAAGAAGAAGAAGAAGAGAAGAAGAAGAAGAAGAAGAAGAAGAAGAAGAAGAAGAAGAAGAAGAAAATTCACTATCTCTTTCTTCATGGTTAGATTACGAATTTCCTTTTTTCTTGTTGATTTTTTTTTTTTTTTTTGGGTGGAAGCAAGAGAACTCTGAACCTAGAGCACTTACTAGTCAAACATTCTACCACTGAGCTGTGTTCCCAACGTGTATCTGCTCACCTTGGGTATTTTCTTGTCCTGTATTCTACTCAGTGGAATATCATCTTCATATTCTTCTCCAACCATCAGAGTACAGACTTTGCAAATAAAAGCCCAAAACCAAGAGCTCACACCTTGGAGCAATGCGATCAGATGTTCAGGCCAGCCGCAGAAGAACCCCCCACCGCCACCATCCCCCAAGAGCTTCCGGCACTGTGTGAAGGACGTGGGATAAAGGAACACAACGATGAGATTTTCCGTAGCTCGTCACCTAAAGCAGGTATTTTCTCAGGGTCCTCTTCACAGCCGCCTTCACCTCCTGGTTCTTCAGGCTGTAGATGAGAGGGTTCAGCATGGGTGTGACCGCGCTGTACTGCAAGGACAAGAGCAAATCCAGGGAAGAACCGGAAGGGGGCATGAGATAGCAGAGGAAACCGGAGCCGAAGAACAAGGTCACAGCGGCCAGGTGGGAGGAGCAGGTGGAGAAGGCTTTGCTTCTCCCGGTGGTGGAGCTGATGCCCAGGATGGTGGAGACGATGCGCGCGTAGGAGAAGAAGATGGGGAGGAAGGTCCCCAGCCCGTGCAGTAAGCTGGAGCAGAGCAGCACGTCGACAGAGATGGATATCAGAGCAGGACAGGGGGAAAAGGGCGGGCAGCTCACACGTGTAGTGGTGGATGGTTCGAGCCTCACAGAAGTCCAGGTTCACAGCCAGGAGCACAATGATGGTTGCATTGAGAGAGGCCAGGCCCCAGGAGAGCAGCACCAGCCGCACACACAGCTCATTTCTCATCACCTGGCTGTAGCGCAGCGGGTGGCAGATGGCGGCATAGCGGTCATAAGCCATGACTGAGAGCAGACAGGCTTCGGTCCCAGAAGAAAAAAATACGAAGAAGACCTGGGCCAGGCAGCCCTCCACGGAGATGCTCTTCTGCGCAGACAGGAGGTCGCTCAGCAGCTTCGGGACCGTGACGGACGAGAAGCAGAGGTCTATAAATGACAGGTTGCTTAAGAAGAAGTACATGGGGGTGTGGAGGTGGGAGTCGGCCCCGATCACCAGCAGCATCGTCAGGTTCCCTGTCATGGTGAGGAGGTAGATCCCCAGGAACAGCACGAACAGCAGAGCCTGGATCTGGGGGTCGTCGGAGAGCCCGGTGAGGAGGAACTCGGTGATGGCGCTGTGGTTCCTCCAGGCCATCTCTGATGGCTCTCCCTTGGAATAAAGGGGAAAGAGGGATGAGGCGACCTGTGATTTTCCTTGTCCTCTGGGGCATCATCTTGCCTTCTCCTACATCTCCCTGCTCTGTTTGAGCTTGAGGCTTCTCTGTGCCTGCCTTGCAGGAGTTCTGTCCTTCCCGCTGCTCTGAGGCTTTCCTGGCAGTCTTACATAGTGCGCAGAACCCATACCTGCTCCTGGGCTTAGTATTGCCGGGCTACTTATGCTTTGTGGTTTTCACTCCATGTTCTAGAGTAGCTCAGAAATTCTTATTTCCACTGTGTCTGAAGAACATCGTGCCAAGTATAACAACGGTTCCAAACTTCCCCCTCTCCCGATTCTTCCATTCGGGATAAGCCAAAGATTCTTACTTACCAGTATATGAGATTCTAGTAACATTTAAAAAAATGTGTTCTGAGGACTTTCTTATTCTTTTTTCTTTTCTTTTTCATTAAAAACAATTCTGGAAATTATTCCAGACCTGGAGAGTTACGGTCTCTCTACCCTGTGAAACACCACAGTGAATGGCGTTGATATCAGGGAGAGGGTCCAGGAAAAATTCCACAGTTCTCCTAAGTCTTAGGCGAGTATCTTAGGTGTGTTCCACATGAATAAAGACCAGTTTTCCTACCACAATATTCAGGGATTTTTCCTTGCTTACTCTTAACTTAAAATGATTTTCCTTTTTTTTGTTTAATATTTAGGAAAAGTTTATTATAATTTAGAAGAAAAACCCTAAGACAGCAAGTGGTAATTCCCTGCAGCTCCCTGGGGGAGATGGAGACAGAGGAGAGAGGAAGACAGCCATGTTGTTTGAATTAGGCGTGGAGGTCAGTTACCTGATGGACAGGCAGCCACACTGTCAGGGAGGGGAATTTAAGAGGAAGAGTGAAAAGCCCAAATACTAGAGAAAGCTCACTTAGTCCCTGGCTGATGTCAGAAAGAGAAAGAAGAAAGAGGAACGGACACACTTTTCTGATTCAGGACTTAGAATGGCAGGTGGACCAGACAGACATTGGAGGTGGCTCTGGAGTTACTGCACAGAGGGCAGGATTTTTCTTTTTTGTTTCTGTTTTGATACAAGGTCATATAAACTCCAGGCAGGCTTTGAACTCATTATTTAGCTGAGGGTGACCTTCACCCCTGATTCTCCTGCCCTGAGTGGTGGAATTACAGGAATGGTACCAGTGCCTGGGCTCCCCGCCTTTAATAACAGAAAGCTTTGCTTGTTTCTTGTGGCTTTGCTCACAGAATCCTCCACGTCCATGTCCTCTTTTATTCTAGGGATGCAAACTCATGTTCACCTTTCAGCTTCAACACGTATCTAATTACGTCTTCCTCAAATACGGCTTCAATTCTGCTCCTGAGAGCATTCCCATCAGCGAAAGCTAAGGAGCCTCTTAGACCCCAGTCGAGGTTCCCTCTTAGTGTGTGTGATTTCAGCAGGATCCAGGGATGAAGAAGCATGGATGTTTGCAGTCACAACCGTCGATGACCCTGCATGAATAAGTCCATAAACACTGTTGAGAGCAATGGGTCTGTACTTAGGGTCTGCATGAGCAATGGGAGACAATAAACTTCTTCTACTGTTTTCAAGGATTTGAATATTTTAAAATTATTTGCGAGTCAAGCATTCCTGACGGTTAGCTCTATTTTCTTTTTTTTGCCACTTTCAGTCACAATTTGAAACCGACACAGTGTCTTCCGGGAGCATGAAGTCTCACCCAAGAATAATGTAGCATTTCTGAGAAATACTTTTCCTTATAACATTCGTGTTTTGTATGGATGAAAGAATACGTCTTTTTACGTCATATGATTTTAGAAGCATCACAAAGAAAGGATCCAACCCTCCTCCTCATCTTAAAGGGCCTCTCAAACTGATTCCAGAGTTACTTTATTTTATTGTATATATGTCTGTGTGCATGCATGAGTGTATGTGTGTGCGTGTGTACATACATATGTGTACATGCATACATATGTGAGCTTGCATGTGAAGGGCAAAGGTAAATGTGGGGTGCCTTCCTCAATTGCACTCTATTTTCTGAGACAGGGTCTCCCACTGAACCCTGAACTCTGACTCAGCTGGAGTGGCTGGCGCCTAAGGCAGGCATCCTCCCATCTCCATCTCCACCATAATGCTGGCAGCTAGCATTATGGGCAAGCACCACTGGCCTGGGCTTTCTCTAAGCGTGCTTGGGGTCAAACATGGATCTTCATGCTCGCACAGCAGCAGAGCTGCTTCCCCAGCACCTGATTCGAGGGGTTTTAGATTTTAAAATAATTTTTCCATGCAATATACTCTGATTTTGGTTTTCCCTTCCTCATCCCCTCCCAGACCCTCCTTGCCTCCCCACACATCTAACTCCATGCCTTCTCTGTCTCTCTCTGTCTCTCTCTCTCTCTCTGTCTCTGTCTCTGTCTCTCTCTCTCTAACAAGCAGGTAAATAAAAAACCAAACCAGTATAAAACAAAGCAAATAGAGAGGGAAAAAAAGAAAAAGCACAAGAAGCACATACATAAGCAGAAACACACACACACACACACACACACACACACACACACACAAACATTAAACCCACAGAAACATATAATTGGAAACCGTAATGTATATGCAAAAGACCAGTAAGCTAAAAAAGAGAAATACAGTCCAAAGATTATGAGTCAAAACATTTCCTAAAGTTCCACTGAGTTCACTTTCTGTTGGCTGTTGGGGGTTGGCCAGGTTCCTAAGGAGGGATGAACCAGC
The DNA here is from genome assembly GCA_026225945.1 of Cricetomys ansorgei. Lineage (NCBI taxonomy): Eukaryota > Metazoa > Chordata > Mammalia > Rodentia > Nesomyidae > Cricetomys > Cricetomys ansorgei. Next base: position 22,504 of record JAMJFZ010000266.1, on the reverse strand, counting down.
CCAGGTCAGATCCTAGAGATTCGTAAGGAGAAAGCACACACTCTTCTCAGTTCTAGACAATAAAGTCTAAGCAGGCTGAATAACTCAGCGCTCACTCACTATTCTGAGTGAAAGACTTTGACTTAATTTTACACTGACACTTAGACTCATGCTGGATTTACGTGTCCATGGGTGAGAACAAGAGACTGGCGTTCAAGAGTGAAAACTAGGAAAAGAGCATTTTGGAAGGGTCCCGATAGTCTCCCACCCACTGGTTGTTTGGAAATGAGGAAGCAGGGGAGGGGGAGCTGTACCTTTGGAAGATCTGCCTAAGATGCTAAGGGCATCTGTGGAGCGGGGGCCGAGTGCAGGACTTATTTACGGTGGACACCTCCAGCGGTCTCCTGTGCTCATCTGTTCTGTTCACACTGTCCAGGGGCTACTCAACCACGGTGATATTCATCGTGGCTTACCAACAGGGTTCCCTGCGAGCAGGTGGGGAAGTAGCGCCACTGGTCTCTGATATTCTTGTTGTCCAGAGGGAGGTTTTCTGAACCTTTTGGAGTCCTAAAGCGTGAAGAGATTTGTGCACAGGCTTTTCGATGTCCCTTCCCCACAGCAGGCAGTGAGGGTAGAGAGGTCTTTCTGAGAAGCTGTCCAAAGCAGTTGGAACACATGTTTAGAAACAGACAATCGGGGCTAACTCAGGGAAGGGGAGGGTCACCAAGGACTGGGATGTGTGCTTCTCTAGCTGAGGTGTGGCAAGGACAGAGCAGGAGATTCAGCATCCAGCACTGTTGGGATGAATCAGGGATGGAGGACTGGATGGTCAGCAAAATTCAAATGCAATTGTTATCTTAAAGAGAAATTAGGAGGAGCATCGGCTACTCTGGCATACATTACCATGATTCTGGCGTAGGCAGCTTCTTCACATTCTGGCTTTCTTATGAAAATTGATGTATTACGTCGAGAGTGACAGAGAGAGAGAGAGAGAGAGAGAGAGAGAGAGGAGGGAGAGAGAGAGCCCTGTTACAATTGCTCTGGATGAAGAAGACAGTTTTTTTTCCTCCTGTCAACAAATGTTGGTTTAGTGTGACTCTAGAAACACTTGAATTGCTACAACATCAAGACTATTCTGTGGCACATAATCCTGGATGAATCCCTGACCGGTGTCATTCTGCAGTGTAAAACACAAAGGAAAACATGAATATTTCCTCTAAAGAAACTCATATTTCACATGGGCATTCCTTTCACTGACACTTCCTCCCATGACCTCAGATCAAGTGAGCCGCCAACTGTCTGATGCTATTCTGCATATTTACTTCTTTTGTGATATTCTGAATGCTATTATTTCATCAGCGTTAGTTAAGGAACTCTCTAGCAGAATCTATCAGAAGGCTACCTGTGCTTACGTATCAGTAGGCTGTGTTCGGCACCCAGGGGGATGCTGGGCCTTATCCCCTGAAGTCCCAGACTGAAGCCAATCTCTGGACTCATTAATTACACAGTTCCTCATTAACCGGAAGGTAAAACAACTGGAAGAATAGAAGCTCTTGAACTTTCTGAATTAAGACAGCCATTTAAAGCTCAGAAGAGAACTTTCATTAGGCTGATGGAGGTTAGGGGAGAAATGAGAAAGTATCTTGTAAGGAAAATTTTTTCTCCATCAGGTTTATTTTCTTCATGACCACATGGAGGCTGAAATGCTCTTTAGGGGTCCAAAGTGAGCTGAGCTGCGACTTACTGCTGAGCTCTAAGCTATTTTCTTATGCAATAACCACTGTATAGACTTTTCTTATTTATTTGGTTATTATCCTCCAGTTCCTCTTATTAAATGAAAGTATGTAAAGCTCTATGAAAGTAAAACTTTCCTTGTTTCATTTTAATATATCTATAACATAGTTCATATAAAGAAACCCAGTTATGGTTATTGAAAAAAAAAGAATGAATTCAAACAGTACTGAAATACTTACTTATTCAAATAACTTCTCTTTAACATGCGGCATCATTTTATCCCACCTGTTTTAACAGCCATGTTATTGTATCTTACTATGTGGTGGGTAAACAGTGGGTTCCAAAAGATACACCCAGGTTCTGGTCCCCAGAATTTGTACATATTATTTTATTAGGAAAAGTCATGGAAATTTTTCTGAGGTTAAACTAAAGATGTTGTGATGAGATGATCTTGGTTTGCCCTGTAAGCCCTAAATATGTCAAGTGTCCTTGCAAAGGAAGGGCAGAGGGACAGTTGGAAGAGACAGAAGAGAGAAGATATGAGGAAGAGGAGAAGGCAATGTGACTGTGGAGGTAGAGAGTAGAAGGCTGTAGCTAGTTGTAGAATGTTGACAGTTACCGGAAACTGGAAGAGGCACAGAGCAGATAGCACCGCAGAATCTCAGTGGGAGTGAAAAGCTGCTGAAACTTTGCTTTTGGACTCCGGAACCACAAGAGAATACCTTCTCACTGTTTTATGATACTAAGATTTTGTTAGTTTGATACAGTAGCTACAGAAACTAATATAGAAGATTTTGGTATCAGAAGTGGGGTGCTGATGTCAACTGTATTGGTGGCATTAGAACTGAGTAATGGCTAAATATGAGAAGAATTGTAAAGTACAAGAAAGAAAAGACCCAAATTTTCTTAAAGAATCTGAAATATGAGGTTGTTCAGAGCAATTCTAATGAGGGTCATTTTGAAATGAGGGGCTGGGTAGAAACAGTTTCTATTCTAAAAAGACATACTTTTTCCCTGTAGGACATTGGGGGGGTGGGAAGAAAATCTTTATATACAGTCTCATAAAGTTTAGATGAATTATGTTCTATAGATGGCAGAAAACCATGACTTATAAGTAATAAATTTGTATACTTAACCAAGGAGATTCTAAGAAAGATGTTGAAGGTAGGTCCTGGCCCTTGTCACTCATTGTTGTGGCTTAACTATTTGTGTTTCCTCCACAATTTGTATTGGCATTCCACTGGTGAAAACTGATTTTTGCTCTCAGAGCAGGTATAAATAACAGTTCTGTTACTAACCTTTATCCTAGTGGCTAAGTTTACATTCATTCATTCATTCATTCCATTTAAAAAGTATAACAAAATAAAAATAATAAGATAAATTAAAAGCTATCACATCGAAGTCAGACAAGACAGACCAACAGAAGGAGGAAAGCCCAAGAGAAGGCACAAGAATCAGAGACCCATTTGTTCACATGCTCAGGAGTCCCATAAAAACACTAAACAGGAAGCTGTAGCATAAGCACAGAGGACCTGGTGTATACTTGTGCAGACCCTATGCATGCTGCTTCAATCTCTGTGAGTTCATATGAGCTTTGTTCATGTTGATTTGGAGGGCCCAGTTTTCTTGGTGTCCTCCATCCCCTCCGGCTCTTACATTCTTTCTGCCTCCTCTTCTGCAGGGTTCCCTAAGCTCAGATGTAAGGGATTTGATGGAGATATCCCATTTAGAGCCACGTGTCCCAAGGTCTCTCACTCTGTGTGTATTTGTCTGACTGTGGATCCCTCTATTTGGTCCCATCTGCTGAGGGGAAAGCTTCTCTGACGATAAGGCACTGATCTGGTCTCAGGTTCTCGGTCACCCAAGCAGTGCTGGGTATGGGTTCCATCTCATGGAGTGTGTTCTAAGTCAGATTAATTAATGGTTGGTTACTCCTACAGGATTTGTGCCAGTATTGAATTAGCATATCTTACACGTAGTATACCACTGTAGATAAACAGTTTGTGGCTGGCTTGGAGCTTCTATTTCTCTTTTGATAGCATGCAGAGTATCTTCCTGTACTAATTTTTTCCTTATTTTCTTCTTGACCCATTTTTCATTCAATAGAGAGTTCAACTTTCATGAGTTTGTAAGCTTTCTGTTGTTGATATACAGCTTTAATATGTTGTGGTCAGAAAAGGATGCAGGGTGTTATTTTGATTTCCTTGTGTTTGTTGAGACTTGCTTTGTGTCTGGGTATGTGGTCCACATACCCAGAGAAAGTTCCACAAGGCCTGAGAAGAAAGTATATTCTTTTGTGTTTGGGTGGACTCTTCTGTAAATACCTGCTAGGTCCATTTGGCTTATAGCTTCGGCTAGCTCCAGCATTTCTCTGTTTAATTGTTGCCTGGGTGACCTGTGTATTGATAAGGGTATGGTATTAAAGTTGCCCAATATCAGTGTTTGAGGATTATTGTGTGATTTAAGCTTTAGTAGTGTTTCTTTTATAAACTTGGTTGCCCTTGTGTTTGGGGCAAGAACATTAAGAAGTGCAACGTTCTCTTGGTGGATTTTTCCTTTGACGACTATGTAGTGTTTTTGAAAGAGTTTATTTTTGGTTATGTATAAAATAATTGTTTTGTGCACTGTTGGGTGAAGGGCTACCTAGGCCTTGGTGTTTTGTATTGTTTACAGGTGTTGGATTTATATTGGGGGTGTTTGATTGCCAATGATCTTCATGTGCTATCAGTGGAACACCTGAAGAGTTCTGGATCAATGAAAACATCAGAGCTCAGATGCTCAGAGTTCCACTGTCCAGTATGACGCTGGCCATGATGGTGGTTCGCTCTGCTGAAGTCTGGCAGAGCTTGCATGTATTACTATGCCTCTGTGTCTTCTTTGGTATAACAGCTACAGGTGGTACCCAATGTGGTAGGCAGAAAGTAAAGAAGGGCATGACATCACACCAGCAGTTAACATCCAATGTAGAGACAAAGAAGAAGAGAAAGAAACTCCAGACCTCACAGAGTAAGTGGTGGTGGAAAATAACATCAAAACACCAATACGTTTCAGCCAGAGATTCTTCTCACTGGCCCAGGAACCCCTGCTGTTGTGGAAGCCTCAGCTTAGAGCCAAAAAGCTACTTAGTTAAACTGAACAGCGTTTTAAAATTTTTCTGCAAACCTGTCTACAAGTGGTTCAGAAACTGGTGAGGCAGTCCTGACAAGACATATGTGCTATGAGGATGCCATCCCATGAGGGATCCCTTCCTGCAGACAAGGTTACCTGTTGTCTTTCCTGCAAACCAGACTATCTTAAAATCTGGCAAGTGTTTCGTCAGGGTCAGCACACAGAAACTGTCTTCCAGAACTGGTGGAGGATGTATCTCATGCTGGTAGCTGAACTTGGTACTGTAAGAGTCACCCAGGTAGTACTGGTTTTAAAGGCACAAAGGGGTTATGGAGTGCAACTGAAACTTGGCACTATGAGAGGTCAGGAGAGGCCATTGGTAAAGGTGCAACCTCAGTAGCAGTTGAAGGCCCAGATTGAAAGGGTTATGCAGAGAAGTTGAGGCTTGGCACTAGGAAGAGATCCCAGGAGAGGTCATTGGTGAAAGTGCAGCCTAGTTGCAGCAGAAGACTCCAGTGTTCTAAAGATGCCAGTACCATGGGATGACCACCAAGAACAGCAGTAGCAGTGGAGTGGAGCCAGCTGGATCCTGGAGGACAAGCTGTGCATGCTGCAGAGGGCAGAGCCATAGAACTGACCCAAACCCTTTGGAAGAACCCAGAAGATTGTGAATGAATTCCAGATAATTGGACATTGACAATGTTTTTCTGTTGTTCAAAGACATCGTGAAAAGTTTGATAGGTGTTTGGTTTCATTTGATCCTGAGCACTAACAACTCTCTTGATTGTTCCTCTTGTAAATATGTTAATGGTGTTGTGTTAAATTGTGTTGTAGAGATAAAGCATTTTTTGGATTGGCTTAAACAGAAAAGGGGAGTTGTTGCAGAAGTTTCTTTTTAGTTATGCAAAGAATAACTGTTTTGTGCACTGTTGGGAAAAGGGCTATGCTTTGACTTGGCATTTTGTATTGTCTGCAGGTGTTGGGTTTCTGTGGGGATGTTTGATTGCTTATGATCTGCTCCTGAGATTTACTCTGAATGACTAAAAGCACCTGAGCTCAGATGCTCAGGGTTCCACTGTGAGTCTGGCACTGATCAGGATGGTGGTTCCCTTTGCTGAGGTCTGGCTGAGTGTGGACTTAGGAATAGACCTCTGTGTCTTCCTTGCTGAGCGCACACAGGTACTACCACATTAGAGATTGGATCTAGGGTCTCACGAGCTGGTCAGCTGCATCCTCACCCCAGAAATACATTTTGTACTGTAAGTTCCTGGACATCTGGAGTCAACCAGCTTCAGGATGAATAAAATAAAACATCTGGAAGGAAACACGGTGTCTGTATTGAGCACAGACCTCTGGCCTTTTTATTAAAAATTGTCTTAATATTTTAAATTTATTTTATTCATTTGAATACATTGTTTGCACGTCTGTCTGTACACCGCACACACCTGTCCTTGCAGAGTTCAGAAGACAGTGTCACATTCCCTGGAATGGAGACATAGATGCTAGTGCTCGAAACAGAACTTGGGCCTTCTGCAAGAGCAGTGTTTTTACCACTAAGCCATATCTCCAGGACCCAGACGTGTGTCATTCTTGAACACTGCAGCTGAACAACAGCTTAGGCATCACTCTCAGGGTACTCGGATTCTGTGTTTGTGTTATTTGGCGTGGGTATGTGTGACTGGGTGTGTAATGTCATACCACAGCCTGTGTGCGGACGGTCAGAGGATACGATGTAGGGTCCAGCTCTCTCCTTCCACCATGTGGAGTTCCAGAGCTCCCGGGACTGAGCTCAGGTTGTCAGGTGGGTGCATGCACCTTTTCCCCTAAGCTATCTCACTGGCCCAGCCTCCAGTTGTGTAAGTTAGCCCGAGATGATGTAAAGGACGAGGGGCACATGCATGGGTCCTAGGTGAGCATCACAGCACTTCATTCTAAGACTTGAGCATCTGCAGACCTGAAGAGACCTCGATATAGAAATTCCTACACAAGCCAAGGCACAGCCTTAAGTGAAGCTGACGTTACATTCCCCTTCCTGGGGGGCCGTTGACGTGGTCAGCTACGGAACAAGTTATTGAGGACGCACCACCCCCATGTCACAAACTAACTGGCCCTGCACACACCGCCACAGTGTGCTGCTTGTCACAGCGGGGTTACAGTCCATGTGCATGGTCTGCTGAGACCTTACCGTAGCTGGGCTCAGAGTGCATGTCCTCACAGGCCTCAACCCTGCATCTGCATGGTGACCTGCCCCAGCCTAGGCAGGTCTGCCATACCAACACTCAATTGGCCTATGGGCTGAGCCATTCAAAGAAAGCTGCCAAGAGCACAATTCCATTAGGAAACCTTTGACATGGACTAGCCCTGATCACCTCTCAAACTCATCTGACCCTGACCCCCTTCTTCCACAGGGCTTCCTGAGACCTACCTCAGGCAGGGGCAGACCTAGCAGTCGGGCCCCTGACAGGTCCAGGTCGCTGATGGTGGTCATGGTGACTGTGTGATTGGGGCGGTCATACTGAACTGACTCTGTCTTCGCTGTCACCAGCCTCTCCAGCTCATCTGCCTCCTCTGCAATGTAGGAACAGAACGGTCCTCAGTCCTGGCTCAGTCACAGGGATCCAGCCTCCCTCCTAGCCTAGAGGGATGGAGACTGCACACAGTTTGGCCATTCTCTCCTGTGTCTCCCCAACCCCTCCCTTTCTTTCTGCAGCTACAGAGTGGTCCAGGGTCCCACCATACGTAAATGCTGTAAAGGAACCACTCATCCCTCTGTGCTCCAGCCTGTCCCTGCTTTTTGAGTGACAGCAAGAGCTGCCCCATCCCCAGGCTGTCTACTCAGCCTCAGTTTCCCATGTGGTTTGGCTCTCCTGGTCTCTGAGCCACGTGCACTCAGACCACTCTAGGCCCTCATCACCACACAGATCTCCACAGCTAAGGAAGTCATGGTCTGCACAGCTCCCTCCCCATGCCCCCTTATTCCCACCAGGGGCAAGAAGCCCAGGCTCAGTGGATGCTCTCCTCTAAGGCCTAGGTAGGGACTCACCTAGTGCCTCCTCTCTTACTGCCAGCATCTTCAGGTATTCCTGGTGGCACTGAAGCCAAATGGAGGGATGTGATGGTGTTAATGGTTAACCCGACAGACTCTAGGATGGCCTGGAGATTGGACTCTTATTGGACCCATGGATACCATCTTGATTTTGTTCATTGACGTGTGAAGACCCGCCACTATGGGTGGTGCCATTCCCTGGCTGGATTCTGGCTGTGTAAGTGGAGGAAGGGAGCTGAGCAGCAGCATGCTGTCTTCACTCTGCCTCCTGATTGTGGGTAAGATGGGACCAGCTGCTTGAGGCTCCTCCCACCTGACTCTCCTGCCTCGATGGGACTGCGCCCTTCATCTGACAGTCAGAATAAACACTTTCTCCCTTAAGTTGCTGTTGTCAACGGTCACAGAAAAGAAGATACCAAGAGAGAAATGAGCAGAGTGAAAACGGCCTTTCAGGCAGTCCCAGGCCATAGCTATGTTCACTTCCATGGTGTGAGACCAGGGTTCAGGGAGCAAGCTCAAGAGGAGACACTTCCTTCACACTCCCAGTGTCTCCACCAGCAAAGGAAGCTCTTCCACAAAGACGGGACTGTAAGGCCAGCACCTTTGACAGACAACAGGCTAATGACTGTTCTCTTTTAGTAGCTTCTCATGATGTGTTGGGTGGTTGGTTGGTTTTTGATTTTCAAGACAGGCTCCTTCTGTGTATTCCTGGGTGTCCTGGAACTGACTCTGTAGATAAGACTGGTCTAAAACTCAGAGATCTGCCTGCCTCTGCCTCCTAAGTGTGACATCACCACCCAGCCATTGAAATGGGTTTTTCTTTTAATAGAGGGGTGTGAGTGGCTGTTTCCTGCAGTTTGGGTCTGTGCTGTAAAGACTGCAGCCATTTCTAAGCTCTGTGTCTTAGCTTTGAAATTTCTATAAATGCTACTTTTTCACTAGTAACTGAAGGAACTCCACCCCCATGGTTCAGCTTCTCCTGGCAAGACAATTACTGAGAAAGATCTAAATTGTAACTTTTAAAACCTCCTTTAGGTTCAAAGGGTTAGGAAGGAAAGGAAAGGAAACTAACCTAAGCCTGGGGAAGTGTGCGAACTGTGCGCTTCTTTATCCCAATAACGTTTTTCCTTCTAGTTATCTCAGTGATTTCTGCCTACTTTCCCTGTCATCAGCTTTTGTGCTCTCTCTTTCCCTGTCTCTACTCCAACTATCCTTTCCCCCAACATTCATACCTCTTAAATACCTCTCCCCTAAGCTGTTCCCAGAGGTCCACGTGGCATGTACCCATAAGGAGGGAATCAGAGCACAAAAAGCCTCCTAGCAAGCATGTCTTTACCAGCAATAGTTTGTTTTGCTTTGTGTTTAGAGATAGGGTCTCACTCTGTAGCTCAGACTTGCCTAGAGTTCACTATGTAGCCCAAGCTGGTCAGACTATGCAAATTCTCCCATGGTACCCTCAATTGCACGGATAGAAGGCACGCATCCACACACCTGGCCATTGTCTTCAGTTTTTACCCACCACCCCACGCTACACTGCATTATAGTTGAAAACTCATAATCACGGGGTGGCACATCTATGTAATCCCAACACTCGGGAAGTAGAGGCATATATTCTGTGAGTATGGGGCTAGCCTGGTCTACACAGTGGTTCCATGCCAACCAGGACCCACAGGTTGCAACACACTGCAACCATGTCTCAAAACAAACCAAAAGAACAGCAAAGCAAGACATAGGTTAGATGAGCCTATAGCTCAAAGAAAGGACCATAAAGCATGGGGCTGGAGAGATGGCTCACTGGGTAAAATCACTTGGCTCCAAGGGTCGTGTCCTGAGTTCAGTCTCTGGGACCCACATGGTAAAAGCAGAAGTGACTCCCACAAACTGTCCTCTATCTCTCTGAGTGCATCACGACACGCGTGTACCCACTCTCATACAAACATGAGTAGATAAACATAATTTGAAAATGCCATTACATTAGCCAGTTGTGGTGGTGTGTGCCTTTGATCCCAGTACTCTAGAGGCAGAGACAGGTGATCCCTGAGTGCAAGTCCAGGCTGGTCTACACAGCGAGCTCCTGGAGCACAGGCACCATGAGTGTGGGATGAACCACACATTTCGTCTGTGCTGCCAACATCCTGGTTCAGTCTGGTCCCCATGCAACCTGAAGGCCGGAATTGGCCTAGTCACCTCTTCCTGTCTCTTTCTGGCAAAGGTATTCAGAAAAACCCTCAGGAAAATCACAAAGTGTGGCTAGCCAGGTGTGGCGGCACAGACTTGTTATCCCAGCCCTTGAAAAGCTGATGCAGGAGGATGGATGCCACAGTTCAGACTTCCTGGCTGCAAGAGTGAAACACTGTCTCAAAGCAAATGCAGAGGCTGTTGGTGCCCTCCCTGAAGCCCAGCAATGGGGAGGTGGAGATCGCAGACCCAGTGATCTGGCTGGGAAGGCAGGATCAGAGGGTCAAGGCCAGATTGGCTACAGAGTCAGTTGGAGGCCTGGCCTACAGAAGACCCTGTCAAACAAAACCAAAAACACCAAACACGTAAACCAGAGAGCTAAACGCATTGTTCAGGCAGAACACGCCCAGACACCTAGTAATCAGGGGTGGAACAGAGTACCAAGATCGCAGCGCAGTCTCTGGGTCTCGGGGACCACAGAGCATCCCTACCAGGGATCCTCACCTGCCTTTGAGCACTGACTCGGGCTCACCCACACACTGTACTGCCCCACCCCAGCTTTTCAAGTAAAGCTCTACCGTGCAGTGTTTCCATACCAGTGACTGTGCCAGGCCTTTGCACAGCAACAGAGATCAGAGATGTCAACTGACCTGCCAGGGTCACAGAGCTCAAAAAGGACAGTGTCAGGACTAAAATGTTGGGATGTCTGACTGCACAGGGTCTGGGGAGTGTCTCCATTTACTAGTTCTCTCACTCCCCTGTGTCTGGTGGGGAGCCCAGAAAAGAGACAGAGAAACCTTGCTTCTCCCCAAGGGAGGGCAGAAGAGAGGCCCTGAGCCATCCTGATCCAGCCTGTCCCAGACTGACAAACACGATGAGCTTCCTCTGAGGTCTGGCTGGCTCTCAGTGAGCCAGGACCCAGTGAGATCTTGGTTCAGTGTCTGCCTCTAGCACTTCCGGGCTGGGTGATCTTGAGGCAGTTAGTTGACCTCCCTGATCAGGGGTGGAAAGATTAGTTCAGCTGCACTGGAACTGTGCTTGGCCCCACCCTCTGCCCCTGGCAGGCAATTCAACCTCAGCCAACTGAGGGTGGCACTCTTGACAATCCTGTTCATGAAATATTGATGGAGCCCCCTATCACTATGTTTGCTGTGGGTTCCTCGCAGAACAGGAGAGCCACGTGTTGCTTTTGTGTGCTGTATAGTAGAGGAAAGCATCCTGGCAAGGGAAATAAGAAAGAATGACTGGCTGGCTGGCCCTCGGAGAAGAGAGCGGAGAGTGGGATATGAGGGCTGGGCAGTGTGTTTCCAAAGACGTCATCAGGAAGCCTCACGGAGGGGGCTCTCACATTTGAGCAGAGATCAGTAGGCCACATACTGGACAGAAGGTCACAGACCGAAGGATGGCTGACCTGCCGTAGACAGCAGGAGAGGGCGGCTGGCCTGGTCCTGAGAGAATGCTCACCTTAGCTTTGCTTGCCGGAAAGGTTGGCAAGAGCCAGGGAGCCAAGAGAGAAGGGATCTCTGGAGGGGTGTGTGAGAAGGATGGCAGAAACCAGAAACCCTTAGCATTCCAGGAAATGGCAGCCTGAAGAGGAAGCTGACCTCTGACCTCCATGTGGCTGTGTTGGTCCCTGCCCACTTCTGTGGCACAGGGACCACACAGCCTCCCTCGACCTCGACCTCGACCTGTCAGAGAGAGTGTACACTTGTTCTTTATAAAGCATAGGTCACACGTTACTTACAGAAGTCTGAGTGCTCCCCCAGAAAGGCTGCATTGGGAAGACTCCTCCCAGCAGAGATAATGCGTCCCTATAGCTGCACGGAGGGGGCACCCTTCCCTAGTCCTTCCACACCTAGAGCATCTCTCCCTCCCCCCACAGGACTGAGGCCACAAGGTATTACAGCGAAATGCATACAGCTGGTTGGGAGGGAGGCATACTCAGTGAGGGTCCCATGTCCCTCTCTGTCCTCTCCTCACTGAGGGGAAACAGTCAACAGGGCCAGCTGTGGTGATCCTTCACAAACAGGTTCAGCAGACACCCACGGGCTGGAGCAGTGGTTCTTACCCTTCCTAATGCTGCAACCTGTAATACAGTTCCTCTTGCTCTGGTGACTCCCAACTATAAAATTATGTTCATTGTGACCTCATATCTGTTATGAAAAGTATATTCCTGATATGCAGACAGTCTTAGGTGACCCCTGTGAATAGGTCCTTCCACCCTCAAGGGAGGAGGCCCACAGGTTGAGAACCAATGGGCTGGTTTGGTTCCTAGCACCACATAGTGGCTCACGGCTGTAACTCCAGTTCTAAGGTTCACTGGCCTCTGCGGAGCTCCTTTGGGACTGCTCATATTTGGACCCTTTCCTCCATGCAGGCAAAACACAGCTCAGAAATTAACAGTAAAAGCTGGTGGCAACTGACTGGGAGGATGCCCTTGTACAACAATTGGTTCTCTCCCTCCACTGTTCTGTGGCTTCTGGGACCAAACTCAGAATCCCGAGACACCGTGCTGTGCTGCCTAGATTTAACTATCAACTTTTCACAGTCTGCATCCTGGGAAAGTCTCAGGGAAGGCCTGCCTGGACCACGGTGGTCAGCAGACTTGTCTTCATTACTGCTGACCTACTCACTGTGGACAGGACACAAGAGGTTCACATCCATCCATACTGAAAAAACTCCATCTATATAGACTTAAAGATGAACAAATCTTTATATACAGACATGTGATTGTCAGGGGCATTCCATAGGCATGAAGCTGTTGAGACGCCACATCTTCATCTGCAAGCGATGGGGTAACAAGCTTCAGCCTGCATGTGGTTCTGGTCCTCCATTCTGGGAACGAAGTAAGCTGTTGTCCCGGAAGCAAGAGTGTACGGAGACGACTCCGAAGTCTCGCCCAGGGTGGACACATCATAGTCTGTCCCTCATCCTGGCCTTTTTCATGGACAGCGTAGCCAGGTACAGGAGTGCGTGGCTATGCGACTTCATCGAGGGACATCCGCCAGGCAGCACGGCAATGAGAGGTATTTTGTTCTCCCTTCATGGTATGGATGCAGGGAACAATGGATGGAAGGAAGGAAGCCCAGAAAGAAGGAAAGAAGGGAGGGAGGACAGACAAAATCGTATTAGATGGGTGCATCTCGCAAGCCTGCACTTTAGACTCTGAAAGTTGAGACAAGAGGATCCTGTGAGTCTGACTCTTCCTGAGTTCTATTACAAATGCAGGACAACATACCAATATCCCATATGAAAAAGACAAGAAGGGAAGAAGGAAGGAAAATACAAGACCAAACCCAGCTCTTTTCCCCTGCCCACACTTGTTGGCAAGAATTGAGTGAGGCAGGAATCCCCCGAAGCAGACACAGTGACACGGTGCTGCAACAGAGCAGCCACAGGGGACAGGGCACCCCAGTTTCTGACAGGTTGAAAGGCCAGTAATTTTCCTGCCTCCCTTATTGGCATAGTTGGGGGTCTCTGTGCTCTCCACACCTTCTTCCCCACGGCCTCCCACAGCACTGGCTGCACAACGGGCCTTGGGCCGGTACCACCTCTCTTCTGGTCCATGGTGCTGTATGGAGGAGTTACTTGAGGCCAACCTGAGGGATTTCCAGTTAGAACACTTCCACACCTACCTGGGTACACAGGTGACAGTCCCGGGAGCTGCTGCACTTTGAGCTGAGCTTCCTTGAGTTGGCATGGGGCGGCCACACCCTAGTCTCCCTCCCTCCCCCCTCAGCCCACAGCTCACCAGCTTCAGAAGAAGCGGGACATCTGCTGACAGCTCAGACAGCTCATGGTTGTGGTGCTTGCAAAGTCTCTTAGTAAAATTATTTCATCTTCAAAGTCATTGAAAATGTCAACATCAGCAGTTAAGTTCTGTAACGGTGCAGAGAGAAGTTAGAATGTGGAAGCAGGAGACTCAAGAATTCAAGGTCTTCCTCTGCTACACAGTGAGTCCCAGGCTAGCCCTCTGAGCTACAGCTGGGACTCGGCTGGGACAGCTCTTGCCCAGCATGCCGGAAGCCTTGGGCTGCTCTCCAGGACCAAATAAACAAGGCTAACTAGTGAATTTCAGAATCCCAACATACGGGCCGTGCAAACAGAAGGATTAAGGTTCAAGGCTGTCCACACCTCCCCACAAAGGCTAGGTGCACATCTGCATCCCCTACACTCAGATGGCTGACAGAAGGCCGGTCACCATACCTTGGGAGCCTGGACTACATAGAAAGCCTGGAGTCAAAAGAAGAGTAGGAAAACAAACAAACACACAATCAAAACAGTATTCCAGATTAGAAAGTACTGATAGTTACGCCACCACGGAGTTAAGAGTCCTGTGCTGTGGCCAAAAAAAAAAGAGCCATGAGAATAGTTTAGACAGTCAGGGAGCAGGAACTGGAAAGGACAGGCTTGGAACCTGAAGGTACAGCTACAAGCTGTATGTGTACTAGTGCATGACACATGCATGACCACAGATCGTGTGTGAATGTGTGTGTGTGTGTGTCTGTCTGTGTCTGTGTGTCCTCACCCTTTGAGAGCACACGTGGGCCAGGATTATCCATCAAGTGCTTTTGCATCGTAGTCTTTGGGACAGGTGTTTCACTGATCTCGGCTGGAGTGTCAGGCTGCAGGCCCGCATCGGCCTCTCTTCAGCACCAGGTCCAGATGACACAAGGATGCTGCCACATTTGGGTTCCCGTGGTCCTTCCATCGCACTCTGGCACTTTGCCCGCTCAGTCATTACCCAGCCCCAGTGTCCAGAGCTGATTGGTCAACATCATTAGAATTTGCATATCCCTTTTCAGACTGGGCTACACTCAGCCTGAAATGCACTCTTGCCTACAATGGCCTTGAACCTTTGATACAGGACAGGGCAGAGTGACTCAAAACTGGAACCTCTGCGTTGGGGAGTCAGAGGCAGGAGCTTAAGGATCCTGCTCATGGTCATCGCTGGCTACAAAGGGGCCTGCCTGTGCCTGATGAGACCTGTCTAAAACACAAATGCTAACAGTTACAGTGCACCTAAGGAGGAGCTGAGGCAGCATATTCCCGCAGTTTAGAGCCAGCCCACACTACACAGTAAGTTCCAGTCCAGCCTGAGCTACAGAGCGAGACTCTGTGAACATGAAAACCAGCAAACAAATGAGCTCATATTAACAGTGCTTCAAGGAACCAAGGTAGAAAGACCCAAATGTCAAAAAATGAAATGGATCTGCACAGGACATCTTAATACACCTGTCAGGGAATAAAAGCTACTTCCCATCATTTGCTGTAGGTGGCAAGTGCTCCCTTAGCATACTTTTGCAAGCCTGCCACTTATAGTGAGGAGCGTCATTCAAAGTTTGTTTCTTTTTTAAATTTCACGCATCTCTTTGCACCTATTGCAACGTTGACGTTGTGTTCTGTGTATGCAGTGTTTGGTGATTCCCTGGTGGTTCGGATTAAGACAGAGCATCTGATAGATGCCTGGAAGTTGTTCATGTACAAGGGATAGGAGGGAGGAATACAAGGAGGGAGGGATAAAGTGTGGGAAGAATGGAGGGACTCACCAGGGCCTTCTTACCCCAGTGCATGGGGGCAGCAGAACAACACAGTTGGGTTTGGGGACGGGGATCTCCGTGTCAGGCCAGATCTGTCTGACTCCCAGGCAGGCCAGCGTCTCCTGAGAAGCCCCTCTCAGATTTTTCCCTGAATATCACAGCCTGGTGCAGTGGCCGAGACCAGCCTGGGATCCCATGGAAAGGACTCTCCAAAACTTGTGGATGGAGTTTGGGAAGCATGGCATCCTGCGGGGCTTTCCTGTGGAATCAAAATGAAATAAGACACTTTTCTCTTCCGACATAAGGCTCCACAAATGTCCTTCCTGTGAGCTGAGTGTTGCTCAGAGGACATAACAGATAAGAAACACGGATATGTTCCCACAGGGACACGCTCTTGACGTTAGAAGACATCTCAGTGGATGACTTGCCGGAAGACTCCTAGGCGTGCATTCAAATAGCGGAGACAGCAGGACGCAGGAAACATCCTCATCATCTGTCATGGGGACTTTACTGTGTCTCGTGCTGTGGCAGAGGCTGGGGTCTAGGGACAGTTCATGGAGAAGGAACACAGGAGAGGAGATCTTGCTCAGTGAGGGATGGACAGGGAAGGCTTCCCACAAGCTCTCCCAAAAGATGTGCAAGGGTGCTGACCTGTGCAAGAACAAGGGACATACAGACTCCCAAAATGATCAACCTGTGGATCTGTGCAGCAGAGTGCAGCCTGGTGTTGCCTGAGGCTGCCATGGGGAGGGGGAGCACAGCAGGTGCTGCCTCCTCCGTGAGGGTTTCTAGTTCAACCCTGGTCGTGACACCCATCACTCCTTCACAGTGTGGCACGTGGAGATGAGTGTGGGATCGTGGTCCCAATGTGGACGGTGGCCTGGAAGGAGAGAGAGCATGGAGACACAGGTGGTGAATATCTAGATGACAGAATTGGTGGAGAGAGGGCTCAGCTGCCCTTGGAGTCACTCCCCAGCTGAGATTTGCCCCACGGAGACAACCACGTTCTGAGCCAAGAGATAGGGAGCACAGGGCAGGCAATACTCAGAGGGCAGTCTCTGATGTTTACCCAGGCTAGGGGAGAGGGCAAGAGGCTATTGTCCCATACCTTTGCATCTCAGCCCTCCCCATGAGCAAGACCTGGTTGGAAACCAGCCTCTCCTGCCTGGGATTTTACCTGGACACGTCTGGGTTCTGGTGCAGAGGCCTTCCTGTGCAGGAGGGGGCTGTGGCCACACTGCCACCTGGGTATCTGGCCTGGCTTTCTCGTGGGACTGTCTGATCTTCAGCCAGGCCGATCCCAACCCATGGCTCACTAGCCATGGAGCTGGGGCTTGTCCTCTTCAGGACTTGAGAGCAGAAAGACACGGGAAGGAGACAAATTAATGACTTGGAAACACAGAATCTACTAGGCTCGCTATGCATGACCATAGTGCCCTACTGGTTCTCCAAGGAATTTTTGCTTCCTTTGGCTAAGTCCTCTCCGACCCCTGCCCCTGCTTTGATCAGAACTCTCTGCTGTCCACTTCTTGCTCAGCAAGCCTGAGGTGGCACTGAGGGTTTCAATGGGATTGGTCTTCTGGCGTGTATAGTGCACACCCAACCAGTGGCCAATATCGTCACTCGTCACAAAGGACTCAGGGAAGACACGGATAAAATGAAGTGTGCAAGCGCACCCACCTGGTTTTGTGGGAGACTCCACTGTCCCCTTGGTTTGGAGCCAGGTTCTTAGAGGGGGCGTGGCTTTCCGCCTCATGTGGCAGACAACAGCAGCATAGGCGTCTGAGGCAGTTCATAATTGACCTCCTCACCCTCTTTAGGGTGTGACGGCGGCTACGGGGCAAAGTTGCGCTGGCATCCTGGGGCTGGCCATGGCTAATGATTCCCTCCAGGGGAGTGAACTCTCCTAGGGTGATAGACTGTCCACGGGTATTGGACTGTCTATGGGCAATGGTCGGACCATGCGTGACAGACTGTCGGTGGGTGATGGCCTCCCGAGGAGTGACAGACTGTCCGTGGGTGACAGACTGTCCGTGGATGACAGACTGTCCGTAGGTGACAGACTGTCCATGGGTGATGGCCTCCCGAGGAGTGACAGACTGTCCATCGGTGACAGACTGTCCATGGGTGACAGACTGTCCATGGGTGACAGGCTGTCCATGGGTGACAGGCTGTCCATTGGTGACAGACTGTCCATCGGTGACAGACTGTCCATCGGTGACAGACTGTCCATCGGATGACAGACTGTCCATGGGTGATGGCCTCCCGAGGAGTGACAGACTGTCCATGGATGACAGACTGTCCATGGCTGAAAGACTGTCCATGGGTAGCAGTCTGTCCATGGGTGACAGACTGTCCGTGGGTGACAGACTGCCTGTGGGTGACAGAGTGTCCATGGGAGATGGCCTCCCGAGGAGTGGCAGACTGTCCATGGGTGACAGACTGTCCAAGGGTAATGGTCTGTTTTTGGGGGATGGCATCTCCATGGCTGATAGTATGTCCAGAGATGATGTTATATCCAGGGCTGATACCTCCTCCATGGGTTAGGTTCTCTCTATGGCTGTCATGGATGATGGCGTCTCCAAGGGTCGTGATATCTCCATGAGTTATGGAGTTCCCAAGGGTGGTGGACTCTCCAAGGGGAATGGATCCCGCAAGGGTGTTGGCATGTGCATCGATGACGCCCTCCACATGGGTGATGGTGTGTCCATGGGTGATGGTCTTTCTCTCATTGAGAGTCTCCCCCTGGCAGTGGGACTCCTCTTGGGTTATGGGCTCCTCCTGCAATGTATCCCCAAGGAAGGAACCTGAGGAGTTTATGCTCTGGTGCCTTTGAAGATACTTCCAGAGACCATCTTGTGGACTCCCAGAAGACATGTTGGTGTCGGGGTCAGCCATAGTATCACTGTGGTTTGGCTCAGGACAGGTATAGTATTGAGATTGAGATAGCCCATCACCCATCATCAGACTGCCATATAACCCAATCTTGGGTCCTGAACAATTCTTGCAGAGTTCCGGACTGCTACCCATGTGGGCATCACCCACATGGACTGGTAGGTGGGGAGGGTGGTTCCTCGGTGGCTGGCGGCACATGGTGGTACCTGGCATTGTATGCCTTCTGCCACCCTGCCTGGGGTTCTCACCCTCATTATCCTGGTGCTTAGCTGGAACGGTGAAGGTAGGGGGTGCGGTCCCAGTAGCCCTCCTTAGGGGTGCAGGGAAGGTGATAAGATCTCCATGTTTGACGTCAAGGCCTGGCTGCTCGGGTGTCCAGGTTTTCACATGGTGGTGGCAGCAGTCTCCCCCAGGTAAATTGTGCTGTAGAATTAAATATGTGGCCATGACCCCATTGTAGTTCTGGTCTCTCAGAGACTCAGTGATTTCTTCAGGTTCATACCCCATGGATCTCATGGTATCTACAATGTGAGAGCTCAGGGTTCCTGGGAGATCCTCTACAGAGGTAGGTGGTAAACATGCCTCTCTGTCTGTGATCATGGGGAACCTCATGACTTGGTCGATAGTGGCCCTCTTGCTGGGGTCAACGACCAGGAGGTGTTTGATGACATCGACGACCTCTGAGGAAACCGACTGAGGTACGTGGAATTGTGCCAGCGAAGATCTGTTTAAGTAAGGCTGACGTAGACTTTGCTTGGAATGGTAAGTGGCCAGTAAACAAGAAAAAGAGGAGCACCCCTAAACTCCACATATCGATGGCGAAGCCATCATATGGCTCCCCTAGAAGAGAGCTCGGGGGCACAGTAGTGCAGAGTGCCGCAAAAGTGTCGCAGCTTCTGCCCTGGGATGACTCTCACGCCTAAGCCGAAGTCGCTGAGCTTGGCGTTCCCCATGACGTCCACCAGTTACGTTTGCGGCCTTGATGTCTCTGTGGGCGATATTCTTTCCATGACAGTAGTGTACGGCGAGAGGACGAGCTGGATAAATATTTTTGGAGCCTCTCTCTTCCACCGTGCCCCCAATTTCTGGAGGTACTGCAGTAGGTCTCCGTTTGCAGCGCTCTCCAGCACGAGGTATGTGGCCTTTCTAGTTTGGACCACATGGAACAGCTTGACAATATTCGGGTGCTCCAGCGATTTCATAATGCTGATTTCAGTTGCGATTGAAGAGGCATTTTTTTTCTTGTTTTTAATGACTTTGATGGCTACACAGGTCAATGTCGGACATATGGCATGCCAATTTGACCTTTGCAAAGTGTCCCTCGCCCAGGGTCTTCATAATCTTGTAGTCAGAAGGTAAAGCCTCTTCATTAGATCCGGAGGTTTCCATGACAGGCGCCATGGTCACGTCCCCCTTGATACGGCTAGGACCAAACTCACAATGGGGAAATGTAAGTAAACAGTTAAAAGCAGGCCTAAGAGGCAAGTTAAGCTATGAATTACTAACCCCCCCCCCCTTACTAAGAAAGAAGAAAGAAAAAAGCAAGAGCTTTTTCAGACAACCTAGCCAAGCACTGTGGAAGAGGAGAACGGTTAGGAAGAGGAGAAGAAAGCACCTTCCTTCCGCAGCAGAGGACAGCAACATGTGGATAATCGGGCTGACAGGAATCAGCTGGAAACTGAGAATGAAAAATGGATCACAGTAACGGGGACAACTTCTGGGAAAGGATAATCATCCTCTGATTCCTCTCAGCACTCACTGAGGTGATGCACTAATGAAATCAGATGCAAGAGCAGTGGATAGGACAACTGACCCTAAACCCAGAGTTCTGGGCTGGAGAGATGGCTCCGGAGTTCAGAAGCTTTACTGCTCCTGCAGAAAGACCCCTGTTTTGGTTCTCAGGACCCAGTGAGGAGGCTCAAACTGACAATACCCCAGCTCTAAGCGACCCTGTGCCTATGGCCTCTGATGGCACCCACACATGTGTACACACCCACAGGCAAGCACATTCACATGCACTGCACAGAACATAACGTACCGATTAAAGTCCTTCTCTAGAACTTTATTCGTATGGCCTTGGAGAATCAAGGAGGGCATTGGAGTCCCAGGAAGTGGATATGCAGGCAGTTGAGATCCATCATGGGAGTGCCGGAAGTCATCCTAGGTCCTCTGCGTGTGCAGAACAGCTTCCTAATTGCCGACCCATCTCTCCAGCCTACCCCACCACCCCAGATGAAACTGTTTCTAAAAACACAGCAGGTCACGAGGGAATTGTTTGAAAACATGCCCTCTTGTGAGCTGGAAAATGTGAACAAGATTTGAGATTTCTAGATACAAGTTCAACTGAAAAGATATGAAACATCAAGTGGAGAAATCACAAGATTGAGACCCATTCCTCAAAACCACTCCTATCCTGATGCCAAAACCAGGACAGGACACATTTTTAATGAAGGCCGTCTCCACGAGGAATATAGATGTGCACGTCCTTAACCATAGTACTTAATACCTCACGCCAAATTCACTGTCATGTTAATCAAGCCATGCTTCATGGTCAAGCTGGGCTCACAAGGATCCTTGCTCCAATCAAGGCCAAGAGCCCCACCGCCATCCGGGGCAGCCACAGAGGCGGATGAAAATGTGAGGCTCCCAGGAGAGCAGCCAGGGCTGGAGAGCGCTGCTGGACTGGGGAGAGCCAGTCCTCAAATGCAGGCTTCACTTGTTCTCTTTCACACGTGAACTCTGGAGCAGGACGGGGTCCTGGACACAAAGGCGATACTAGCAAGGAGAGGGAAAGCGGTGAAGAGAGCATCACAGCACAGGCCAATCACATGATCAGTGTGACCAAAGTGCACGGTGACATGACTGAGGTTGTCACAATCAAATCCCTCATATGGTACGGTCAGTTCTTCCGTACCAAGTAAAAGGTTGAAATAAAAAGAAACAAGCCAAAGCAGCGAATAATAAGATAAATGAAGACACAAGACGAAAACCCAGGGGTCTGGAGAGATGACCAACTAGTGATGAAGAGAACTGGCCGCTCCTCCAGAGAAGCCCAGTGCCACGACTAGAACCCACAAGGTGGCTCACAGCCACCTGTAACTTCATTTCCAGGCCCTCTGAGGCCCTCTTCTGACCTCCGCAGGCACCAGGCACGTGGTGCACAGACATACACAGACAGAAACACTCATAAGCATAAAACAGAAGTAACAAAGTATCCTAATTGAGAAAATAAAACTCCTAAAAGAATAAAAACAAAAAGCCGAGAGCTAACACAGAACATAAGAGCAAGCAAGTAAGTCCAGCCAGCAAACAGACGAAGGAACCAAAGCCAACCAACTTGGAGAGACTCTCCCTATGTCGGGGTCCAGCAGCTCATGAAAGTCCAAGTACACTCTTTCCCCAGTGCAGAACTCCAGCTGTCCTCCAATCAACCAAAGCTTCTGCCCTGTACGGACAGGCGGCAGCCACAGCCAGCACTGTCAGTGGACATGTGTCTATCAGTCCTCACGATGGTTCCTTGTGAGGTCTGAGCACAAGATGGACCAGTGACGGCTGCCACAGCCCACGGGCTTCCCTCACTTCTGTCCCAAGGACAGGGAAGGCTGGTCTGGTCAGTGGGGCTGCAGAGGCCTGAGGAGGCTGCTTCCATCCCAGTGGCCGTCCCCAGAGCTGCCCAGTGACCTCACTTCTTCCTGCTAGGTCCACTTCCCCAGGTCCACAATTTCCGCAAAGACTGCCACCTGGTGAGAACAGTGCTCAATCCCGTGATCCTTTGTGGGACTTTGACACCTAAACCGTTAAGATCCCTTTCCACTGTGATAATATACAAGGATCATAAGTGTGACACCGGGCTCCGGAACCACGTCCCTCCCTCGTTCTGGACTCTGGTGTTCAGCAAACATCAGTGAACAATAAACGGGACACTGCTCTGCTTTTCATTCGGGCCCTAAGCTTGTGTTCTTCCTTTGGCTTCCTACAACACATCGCGCCCGGACTCACCATTCAATTTCTTTTTCTTTAAACT